>JAHDVE020004610.1:0-110301 GCA_022606495.2 Halesus radiatus | reverse complement strand
TATAAAATCGAGAACCGTATTCGAATCCAAGTCCTAGGTCCGGAGATATGCTAATTCAAATCTCGACCCCAACCTTGAAATGTGTCCATGAAAAACAATTTTTATTACGAATGTCGCTTTTCATGGATTTTTTTTACGGAATCATATTCTGCCATCATTCTTAATATAAAATCAAAAAACGTATTCGGATCCAAGTCCCTAGGTCCGGAGATATGGTTATTCAAATCTCGACCCCAACCGTTAAACTTGTCCATGAAAAACGATTTTAATTACGAATATCGCTATTCATGGATTTTTTTACGGAGTCATATTCTGCCCATCATTCTTAATATAAAATCGAGAACCGTATTCGAATCCAAGTCTTCGGTCCGGAGATATGCTAATTCAAATCTCGACCCCAACCGTAAAACTTGTCCATGAAAAACGATTTTTGTTACGAATGTCGCTTGTCATGGATTTTTTTACGGAATCCTGCCAATTCTTAAAATAAAATCGAGAACCGTATTCGGATCCAAGTCTTCGGTCCGGAGATATTCTAATTCAAATCTCGACCCCAATCGTTAAACTTGTCCATGAAAAACGATTTTCGATACGAATGTCGCTTTTCATGGATTTTTTTACGGAATCATATTCTGCCCATCATTCTTAATATAAAATCTAGAACCGTATTCGAATCCAAGTCTTCGGTCCGGAGATATTCTAATTCAAATCTCGACCCCAACCTTTAAACTTGTCCATGAAAAACGGTTTTTGTTACGAATGTCGCTTTTCATGGATTTTTTTACGGTATCATATTCTGCCCATCAATTTTAATATAAAATCAAAAAACCGTATTCGTATGAGGGCGTTAAGGCCGGAGATATGCGCATTAAAATCTCGACCCCATCCTTTAAACTTGTCCATGAAAAACGATTTTTGTTACGAATGTCGCTTTTCATGGATTTTTTTACGGAATCATATTCTGTCCATCATTCTTAATATAAAATCGAGAACCGTATTCGAATCCAAGTCCTAAGTCCGGAGATATGTTAATTTAAATCTCGACCCCAACCGTAAAACTTGTCCATGAAAAATGATTTTTGTTAAGAATGTCGCTTTTCATGGATTTTTTTACGGAATCATACTCTGCCCGTTCATAATATAAAATAGAGAACCGTATTCGGATCCAAGTCTTCGGTCCGGAGATATTCTAATTCAAATCTCGACCCCAACCGTTAAACTTGTCCATAAAAAACGTTTTTTATTACGAATGTCGTTATTCATGGATTTTTTACGGAATCATATTCTGCCCATCATTCTTAATATAAAATCGAGAACCGTATTCGAATCCAAGTCCTACGTCTGGAGATATGGTAATTCAAATGTCGATCCCAACCGTTAAACTTGTCCATGAAACACGATTTTTATTATGAATGTCGCTTTTCATGGATTTTTTGACGGAATCATATTCTGCCCATCAATTTTAATATAAAATCGAAAACCGTATTCGAATGAGGGCGTTAAGGCCGGAGATATGCGCATTAAAATCTCGACCCCAACCTTTAAACTTGTCCATGAAAAACGATTTTTGTTACGAATGTCGCTTTTCATGGATTTTTTTACGGAATCATATTCTGCCCATCATTCTTAATATAAAATCGAAAACCGTCTTTGAATGTAAGCCTTAAGGCCAGAGATATGCCATTTCAAATCTCTACCCCAACCTCTAAACGTGTGCATGAAAAAGATTTTTATTACGAATGTCGCTTTTCATGGATTTTTTTTACGGAATCATATTCTGCCCATCATTCTTAATATAAAATCAAAAAACGTATTCGAATCCAAGTCCCTAGGTCCGGAGATATGGTAATTCAAATCTCGACCCCAACCGTTAAACTTGTCCATGAAAAACGATTTTTATTACGAATATCGCTATTCATGGATTTTTTTACGGAATCATATTCTGCCCATCATTCTTAATATAAAATCGAGAACCGTATTCGAATCCAAGTCTTCGGTCCGGAGATATTCTAATTCAAATCTCGACCCCAACCGTAAAACTTGTCCATGAAAAACGATTGTTGATACGAATGTCGCTATTCATAGATTTTTTTACGGAATCATATTCTGCCCATCATTCTTAATATAAAATCGAGAACCGTATTCGAATCCAAGTCCTAGGTCCGGAGATATGTTAATTTAAATCTCGGCCCCAACCGTAAAACTTGTCCATGAAAAATGATTTTTGTTAAGAATGTCGCTTTTCATGGATTTTTTTACGGAATCATACTCTGCCCGTTCTTAATATAAAATTGAGAACTGTATTCGGATCCAAGTCTTCGGTCCGGAGATATTCTAATTCAAATCTCGACCCCAACCGTTAAACTTGTCCATAAAAAACGATTTTTATTACGAATGTCGCTATGCATGGATCTTTTTACGGAATTATATTCAGTCCATCATTCTTAATATAAAATCGAAAAACCTATTCGAATATAAGCCTTAAGGCCGGAGATATGCGCTTTCAAATCTCGAACAAAACCTTTAATCTAGTCCATGAAAAGTGATTTTTTTTACGAATGTCGCATTTCGTGAATTTATTTACAGGCCCATATTCTGCCCATCATTCTTAATATAAAATCGAAAAACGTATTCGAATCCAAGTCCTAGGTCCTGAGATATGCTAATTCAAATCTCGACCCCAACCGTAAAACTTGTCCATGAAAAACGATTTTTGTTACGAATGTCGCTTTTCATGGATTTTTTTACGGAATCCTGCCAATTCTTAAAATAAAATCGAGAACCGTATTCGGATCCAAGTCTTCGGTCCGGAGATATTCTAATTCAAATCTCGACCCCAATCGTTAAACTTGTCCATGAAAAACGATTTTTGATACGAATGTCGCTTTTCATGGATTTTTTTGCGGAATCATATTCTGCCCATCATTCTTAATATAAAATCTAGAACCGTATTCGAATCCAAGTCTTCGGTCCGGAGATATTCTAATTCAAATCTCGACCCCAACCTTTAAACTTGTCCATGAAAAACGGTTTTTGTTACGAATGTCGCTTTTCATGGATTTTTTTACGGTATCATATTCTGCCCATCAATTTTAATATAAAATCAAAAAACCGTATTCGTATGAGGGCGTTAAGGCCGGAGATATGCGCATTAAAATCTCGACCCCATCCTTTAAACTTGTCCATGAAAAACGATTTTTGTTACGAATGTCGCTTTTCATGGATTTTTTTACGGAATCATATTCTGTCCATCATTCTTAATATAAAATCGAGAACCGTATTCGAATCCAAGTCCTAAGTCCGGAGATATGTTAATTTAAATCTCGACCCCAACCGTAAAACTTGTCCATGAAAAATGATTTTTGTTAAGAATGTCGCTTTTCATGGATTTTTTTACGGAATCATACTCTGCCCGTTCTTAATATAAAATAGAGAACCGTATTCGGATCCAAGTCTTCGGTCCGGAGATATTCTAATTCAAATCTCGACCCCAACCGTTAAACTTGTCCATAAAAAACGTTTTTTATTACGAATGTCGTTATTCATGGATTTTTTACGGAATCATATTCTGCCCATCATTCTTAATATAAAATCGAGAACCGTATTCGAATCCAAGTCCTACGTCTGGAGATATGGTAATTCAAATGTCGATCCCAACCGTTAAACTTGTCCATGAAACACGATTTTTATTATGAATGTCGCTTTTCATGGATTTTTTGACGGAATCATATTCTGCCCATCAATTTTAATATAAAATCGAAAACCGTATTCGAATGAGGGCGTTAAGGCCGGAGATATCCGCATTAAAATATCGACCCCAACCTTTAAACTTGTCCATGAAAAACGATTTTTGTTACGAATGTCGCTTTTCATGGATTATTTTACGGAATCATATTCTGCCCATCATTCTTAATCTAAAATCGAAAACCGTCTTTGAATGTAAGCCTTAAGGCCAGAGATATGCCATTTCAAATCTCTACCCCAACCTCTAAACGTGTGCATGAAAAAGATTTTTATTACGAATGTCGCTTTTCATGGATTTTTTTTACGGAATCATATTCTGCCCATCATTCTTAATATAAAATCAAAAAACGTATTCGGATCCAAGTCCCTAGGTCCGGAGATATGGTAATTCAAATCTCGACCCCAACCGTTAAACTTGTCCATGAAAAACGATTTTTATTACGAATATCGCTATTCATGGATTTTTTTACGGAATCATATTCTGCCCATCATTCTTAATATAAAATCGAGAACCGTATTCGAATCCAAGTCTTCGGTCCGGAGATATTCTAATTCAAATCTCGACCCCAACCGTAAAACTTGTCCATGAAAAACGATTGTTGATACGAATGTCGCTATTCATAGATTTTTTTACGGAATCATATTCTGCCCATCATTCTTAATATAAAATCAAGAACCGTATTCGAATCCAAGTCCTAAGTCTGGAGATATGTTAATTTAAATCTCGACCCCAACCGTAAAACTTGTCCATGAAAAATGATTTTTGTTAAGAATGTCGCTTTTCATGGATTTTTTTACGGAATCATACTCTGCCCGTTCTTAATATAAAATTGAGAACCGTATTCGGATCCAAGTCTTCGGTCCGGAGATATTCTAATTCAAATCTCGACCCCAACCGTTAAACTTGTCCATAAAAAACGATTTTTATTACGAATGTCGCTATGCATGGATTTTTTTACGGAATTATATTCAGTCCATCATTCTTAATATAAAATCGAAAACCGCATTCGAATGTAAGCCTTAAGACCAGAGATATGCGAATTCAAATCTCGAACCAATTTTTAACCTAGTCCATGAAAAGTGATTTTTTTTACGAATGTCGCAATTCGTGAATATATTTACGGACCCATATTCTGCCTATCATTCTTAATATAAAATCGAAAACCGTATTCGAATGTAAGCCTTAAGGCCGGAGATATGCGCATTAAAATCTCGACCCCAACCCTTAGACTTGTCCATGAAAAACGGTTTTTGTTACGAATGTTGCTTTTCATGGATTTTTTTACGGAATCATATTCTGCCCATCAATTTTAATAAAAAATCGAAAACCGTATTCGAATGTAAGCCTTTAGGCCGGAGATATGCGCATTAAAATCTCGGCCCCAACCTTTAAATGTGTCCATGAAACACGATTTTTATTACGAATGTCGCTATTCATGGATTTTTTTACGGAATCATATTCTGCCCATCATTCTAAATATAAAATCGAGAACCGTATTCGAATCCAAGTCCTAGGTCCGGAGATATGCTAATTCAAATCTCGACCCCAACCTTGAAATGTGTCCATGAAAAACGATTTTTATTACGAATGTCGCTTTTCATGGACTTTTTTTACGGAATCATATTCTGCCCATCATTCTTAATATAAAATCAAAAAACGTATTCGGATCCAAGTCCCTAGGTCCGGAGATATGGTAATTCAAATCTCGACCCCAACCGTTAAACTTGTCCATGAAAAACGATTGTTGATACGAATGTAGCTATTCATAGATTTTTTTACGGAATCATATTCTGCCCCTTCATTTCTTAATATAAAATCGAGGCAAATATTATTCGAATCAAATCTTTTGGTCCGGAGATATTCTAATTCAAATCTCGGCCCCAACCGTAAACTTGTCCATGAAAAACGATTGTTGATAAATAATCGCATTACTTGATTTTTACGAGAATCATATTCTGCCCATCATTCTTAATATAAAATCGAGAACCGTATTCGAATCAAGTCCTAGGTCCGGAGATATGTTAATTTAAATCTCGACCCCAACCGTAAAACTTGTCCATGAAAAATGATTTTTGTTAAGAATGTCGCTTTTCATGGATTTTTTTACGGAATCATACTCTTCCCATCATTCTTAATATAACATCGAAAACCGTCTTTGAATGTAAGCCTTAAGACCGGAGATATTCTAATTCAAATCTCGACCCCAACCGTTAAACTTGTCCATAAAAAACGATTTTTATTACGAATGTCGCTATGCATGGATTTTTTTACGGAATTATATTCAGTCCATCATTCTTAATATAAAATCGAAAAACCTATTCGAATATAAGCCTTAAGGCCGGAGATATGCGCTTTCAAATCTCGACGCCAACCTTTAAACTTGTCCATGAAAAACGGTTTTTGTTACGAATGTTGCTTTTCATGGATTTTTTTACGGAATCATATTCTGCCCATCAATTTTAATATCAAATCGAAAACCGTATTCGAATGTAAGCCTTTAGGCCGGAGATATGGTAATTCAAATCTCGACCCCAACCTTGAAATGTGTCAATGAAAAACGATTTTTATTACGAATGTCGCTTTTCATGGATTTTTTTTACGGAATCATATTCTGCCCATCATTCTTAATATAAAATCAAAAAACGTATTCGAATCCAAGTCCCTAGGTCCGGAGATATGGTAATTCAAATCTCGACCCCAACCGTTAAACTTGTCCATGAAAAACGATTTTAATTACGAATATCGCTATTCATGGATTTTTTTACGGAATCATATTCTGTCCATCATTCTTAATATAAAATCCAGAACCGTATTCGAATCCAAGTCTTCGGTCCGGAGATATTCTAATTCAAATCTCGACCCCAACCGTAAAACTTGTCCATGAAAAACGATTGTTGATACGAATGTCGCTATTCATAGATTTTTTTATGGAATCATATTCTGCCCATCATTCTTAATATAAAATCGAGAACCGTATTCGAATCCAAGTCCTAAGTCCGGAGATATGTTAATTTAAATCTCGACCCCAACCGTAAAACTTGTCCATGAAAAATGATTTTTGTTAAGAATGTCGCTTTTCATGGATTTTTTTACGGAATCATACTCTGCCCGTTCATAATATAAAATAGAGAACCGTATTCGGATCCAAGTCTTCGGTCCGGAGATATTCCTAATTCAAATCTTGTTAACCGTTAAACTTGTACAAAAACGATTTTTGATACGAATGTCGCTTTTCATAGATTTTTGCGAATCTGTTACCATCATTCTTGTGTAAAATCTAGAATAATGTTTAGTCCCAAGTCCTAGGTCCGGAGATATCGTAATTCAAATCTCATTTAGCATTCAAGCATGTTAAAACGATTTTTATTATGAATGTCGCTATTCATGGATTTTTTTACGGAATCATATTCTACCCATCATTCTTAATATAAAATCGTAAAACGTATTCGAATCCAAGTCCTAGGTCCGGAGATATGTTAATTTAAATCTCGACCCTAACCGTAAAACTTGTCCATGAAAAGTGATTTTTTTTACGAATGTCGCATTTCGTGAATTTATTTACGGGCCCATATTCTGCCCATCATTCTGAATGTAAAATCGAAAAACGTATTCGAATCCAAGTCCTAGGTCCTGAGATATGCTAATTCAAATCTCGACCCCAACCATAAAACTTGTCCATGAAAAACGATTTTTGTTACGAATGTCGCTTTTCATGGATTTTTTTTACGGAATCCTGCCAATTCTTAAAATAAAATCGAGAACCGTATTCGGATCCAAGTCTTCGGTCCGGAGATATTCTAATTCAAATCTCGACCCCAACCGTTAAACTTGTCCATTAAAAACGATTTTTATTATGAATGTCGCTATTCATGGATTTTTTTACGGAATCATATTCTACCCATCATTCTTAATATAAAATCGTAAAACGTATTCGAATCCAAGTCCTAGGTCCGGAGATATGTTAATTTAAATCTCGACCCTAACCGTAAAACTTGTCCATGAAAAATGATTTTTGTTAGTAATGTCGCTTTTCATGGATTTTTTTACGGAATCATACTCTGCCCGTTCTTAATATAAAATTGAGAACCGTATTCGGATCCAAGTCTTCGGTCCGGAGATATGCTAATTCAAATCTCGACCCCAACCGTAGAACTTGTCCATGAAAAACGATTTTTGTTACGAATGTCGCTTTTCATGGATTTTTTTACGGTATCATATTCTGCCCATCAATTTTAATATAAAATCTAAAACCGTATTCGAATGAGGGCGTTAAGGCCGGAGATATGCGCATTAAAATCTCGAACTCAACCTTTAAACTTGTCCATGAAAAACAATTTTGGGACGAATGTCGCTTTTCATGGATTTTTTTACGGAATCATATTCTGCCCATCATTCTTAATATAAAATCGAAAACCGTCTTTGAATGTAAGCCTTAAGGCCGGAGATATGCCATTTCAAATCTCTACCCCAACCTCTAAACGTGTGCATGAAAAAGATTTTTATTACGAATGTCGCTTTTCATGGATTTTTTTAGGGAATCATATTCAGTCCATCATTCTTAATATAAAATCGATAACCGTATTCGAATGTAAGCCTTAAATCCGGAGATATGCGCATTAAAATCTCGACCCCATCCTTTAAACTTGTCCATGAAAAACGATTTTTATTACGAATATCGCTATTCATGGATTTTTTTACGGAATCATATTCTGCCCATCATTCTTAATATAAAATCGAGAACCGTATTCGAATCCAAGTCTTCGGTCCGGAGATATTCTAATTCAAATCTCGACCCCAACCGTAAAACTTGTCCATGAAAAACGATTGTTGATACGAATGTCGCTATTCATAGATTTTTTTACGGAATCATATTCTGCCCATCATTCTTAATATAAAATCGAGAACCGTATTCGAATCCAAGTCCTAGGTCCGGAGATATGTTAATTTAAATCTCGACCCCAACCGTAAAACTTGTCCATGAAAAATGATTTTTGTTAAGAATGTCGCTTTTCATGGATTTTTTTACGGAATCATACTCTGCCCGTTCTTAATATAAAATTGAGAACTGTATTCGGATCCAGGTCTTCGGTCCGGAGATATTCTAATTCAAATCTCGACCCCAACCGTTAAACTTGTCCATAAAAAACGATTTTTATTACAAATGTCGCTATGCATGGATTTTTTTACGGAATTATATTCAGTCCATCATTCTTAATATAAAATCGAAACACCTATTCGAATATAAGCCTTAAGGCCGGAGATATGCGCTTTCAAATCTCGAACAAAACCTTTAATCTAGTCCATGAAAAGTGATTTTTTTTACGAATGTCGCATTTCGTGAATTTATTTACGGGCCCATATTCTGCCCATCATTCTTAATATAAAATCGAAAAACGTATTCGAATCCAAGTCCTAGGACCTGAGATATGCTAATTCAAATCTCGACCCCAATCGTAAAACTTGTCCATGAAAAACGATTTTTGTTACGAATGTCGCTTTTCATGGATTTTTTTACGGAATCCTGCCAATTCTTAAAATAAAATCGAGAACCGTATTCGGATCCAAGTCTTCGGTCCGGAGATATTCTAATTCAAATCTCGACCCCAATCGTTAAACTTGTCCATGAAAAACGATTTTTGATACGAATGTCGCTTTTCATAGATTTTTTTACGGAATCATATTCTGCCCATCATTCTTAATATAAAATCTAGAACCGTATTCGAATCCAAGTCCTAGGTCCGGAGATATCGTAATTCAAATCTCGACCCCAACCGTTAAACTTGTCCATTAAAAACGATTTTTATTATGAATGTCGCTATTCATGGATTTTTTACGGAATCATATTCTACCCATCATTCTTAATATAAAATCGTAAAACGTATTAGAATCCAAGTCGTAGGTCCGGAGATATGTTAATTTAAATCTCGACCCTAACCGTAAAACTTGTCCATGAAAAATGATTTTTGTTAATAATGTCGCTTTTCATGGATTTTTTTACGGAATCATACTCTGCCCGTTCTTAATATAAAATTGAGAACCGTATTCGGATCCAAGTCTTCGGTCCGGAGATATGCTAATTCAAATCTCGACCCCAACCGTAAAACTTGTCCATGAAAAACGATTTTTGTTACGAATGTCGCTTTTCATGGATTTTTTTACGGTATCATATTCTGTCCATCATTCTTAATATAAAATCGATAACCGTATTCGAATGTAAGCCTTAAATCCGGAGATATGCGCATTAAAATCTCGACCCCATCCTTTAAACTTGTCCATGAAAAACGATTTTTGTTACGAATGTCGCTTTTCATGGATTTTTTTACGGAATCATATTCTGTCCATCATTCTTAATATAAAATCGAAAACCGCATTCGAATGTAAGCCTTAAGACCGGAGATATGCGAATTCAAATCTCGAACCAATTTTTAACCTAGTCCATGAAAAGTGATTTTTTTTACGAATGTCGCAATTCGTGAATATATTTACGGACACATATTCTGCCTATCATTCTTAATATAAAATCGAAAACCGTATTCGAATGTAAGCCTTAAGGCCGGAGATATGCGCATTAAAATCTCGACCCCAACCTTTAAACTTGTCCATGAAAAACGGTTTTTGTTACGAATGTTGCTTTTCATGGATTTTTTTACGGAATCATATTCTGCCCATCAATTTTAATATAAAATCGAAAACCGTATTCGAATGTAAGCCTTTAGGCCGGAGATATGCGCATTAAAATTTCGGCCCCAACCTTTAAATGTGTCCATGAAACACGATTTTTATTACGAATGTCGCTTTTCATGGATTTTTTTACGGAATCATATTCTGCCCATCATTCTTAATATAAAATCGAAAACCGTCTTTGAATGTAAGCCTTAAGGCCGGAGATATGCCCTTTCAAATCTCTACCCCAACCTCTAAACGTGTGCATGAAAAAGATTTTTATTACGAATGTCGCTTTTCATGGATTTTTTTAGGGAATCATATTCTGTCCATCATTCTTAATATAAAATAGATAACCGTATTCGAATGTAAGCCTTAAATCCGGAGATATGCGCATTAAAATCTCGACCCCATCCTTTAAACTTGTCCATGAAAAACGATTTTTGTTACGAATGTCGCTTTTCATGGATTTTTTTACGGAATCATATTCTGTCCATCATTTTTAATATTAAATCGAAAACCGCATTCGAATGTAAGCCTTAAGACCGGAGATATGCGAATTCAAATCTCGAACCAATTTTTAACCTAGTCCATGAAAAGTGATTTTTTTTACGAATGTCGCAATTCGTGAATATATTTACGGACACATATTCTGCCTATCATTCTTAATATAAAATCGAAAACCGTATTCGAATGTAAGCCTTAAGGCCGGAGATATGCGCATTAAAATCTCGACCCCAACCTTTAGACTTGTCCATGAAAAACGGTTTTTGTTACGAATGTTGCTTTTCATGGATTTTTTTACGGAATCATATTCTGCCCATCAATTTTAATATAAAATCGAAAACCGTATTCGAATGTAAGCCTTTAGGCCGGAGATCTGCGCATTAAAATCTCGGCCCCAACCTTTAAATGTGTCCATGAAACACGATTTTTATTACGAATGTCGCTATTCATGGATTTTTTTACGGAATCATATTCTGCCCATCATTCTTAATATAAAATCGAGGACCGTATTCGAATCCAAGTCCTAGGTCCGGAGATATGCTAATTCAAATCTCGACCCCAACCTTGAAATGTGTCCATGAAAAACGATTTTTATTACGAATGTCGCTTTTCATGGATTTTTTTTACGGAATCATATTCTGCCCATCATTCTTAATATAAAATCAAAAAACGTATTCGGATCCAAGTCCCTAGGTCCGGAGATATGGTTATTCAAATCTCGACCCCAACCGTTAAACTTGTCCATGAAAAACGATTTTAATTACGAATATCGCTATTCATGGATTTTTTTACGGAGTCATATTCTGCCCATCATTCTTAATATAAAATCGAGAACCGTATTCGAATCCAAGTCCTAGGTCCGGAGATATCGTAATTCAAATCTCGACCCCAACCGTTAAACTTGTCCATTAAAAACGATTTTTATTATGAATGTCGCTATTCATGGATTTTTATACGGAATCATATTCTACCCATCATTCTTAATATAAAATCGTAAAACGTATTCGAATCCAAGTCCTAGGTCCGGAGATATGTTAATTTAAATCTTGACCCTAACCGTAAAACTTGTCCATGAAAAATGATTTTTGTTAATAATGTCGCTTTTCATGGATTTTTTTACGGAATCTTACTCTGCCCGTTCTTAATATTAAATTGAGAACCGTATTCGGATCCAAGTCTTCGGTCCGGAGATATGCTAATTCAAATCTCGACCCCAACCGTAAAACTTGTCCATGAAAAACGATTTTTGTTACGAATGTCGCTTTTCATGGATTTTTTTACGGTATCATATTCTGCCCATCAATTTTAATATAAAATCGAAAACCGTATTCGAATGAGGGCGTTAAGGCCGGAGATATCCGCATTAAAATATCGACCCCAACCTTTAAACTTGTCCATGAAAAACGATTTTTGTTACGAATGTCGCTTTTCATGGATTATTTTACGGAATCATATTCTGCCCATCATTCTTAATCTAAAATTGAAAACCGTCTTTGAATGTAAGCCTTAAGGCCGCAGATATGCCATTTCAAATCTCTACCCCAACCTCTAAACGTGTGCATGAAAAAGATTTTTATTACGAATGTCGCTTTTCATGGATTTTTTTAGGGAATCATATTCTGTCCATCATTCTTAATATAAAATCGATAACCGTATTCGAATGTAAGCCTTAAATCCGGAGATATGCGCATTAAAATCTCGACCCCATCCTTTAAACTTGTCCATGAAAAACGATTTTTGTTACGAATGTCGCTTTTCATGGATTTTTTTACGGAATCATATTCTGTCCATCATTCTTAATATAAAATCGAAAACCGCATTCGAATGTAAGCCTTAAGACCGGAGATATGCGAATTCAAATCTCGAACCAATTTTTAACCTAGTCCATGAAAAGTGATTTTTTTTACGAATGTCGCAATTCGTGAATATATTTACGGACCCATATTCTGCCTATCATTCTTAATATAAAATCGAAAACTCTTAATATAAGCCTTAAGGCCGGAGATATGCGCATTAAAATCTCGACCCCAACCTTTAAACTTGTCCATGAAAAACGGTTTTTGTTACGAATGTTGCTTTTCATGGATTTTTTTACGGAATCATATTCTGCCCATCAATTTTAATATAAAATCGAAAACCGTATTCGAATGTAAGCCTTTAGGCCGGAGATATGCGCATTAAAATCTCGGCCCCAACCTTTAAATGTGTCCATGAAACACGATTTTTATTACGAATGTCGCTATTCATGGATTTTTTTACGGAATCATATTCTGCCCATCATTCTTAATATAAAATCGAGAACCGTATTCGAATCCAAGTCCTAGGTCCGGAGATATGCTAATTCAAATCTCGACCCCAACCTTGAAATGTGTCCATGAAAAACGATTTTTATTACGAATGTCGCTTTTCATGGATTTTTTTTACGGAATCATATTCTGCCCATCATTCTTAATATAAAATCAAAAAACGTATTCGGATCCAAGTCCCTAGGTCCGGAGATATGGTAATTCAAATCTCGACCCCAACCGTTAAACTTGTCCATGAAAAACGATTTTTATTACGCGAATATCGCTATTCATGGATTTTTTTACGGAATCATATTCTGCCCATCATTCTTAATATAAAATCGAGAACCGTATTCGAATCCAAGTCTTCGGTCCGGAGATATTCTAATTCAAATCTCGAGCCCAACCGTAAAACTTGTCCATGAAAAACGATTGTTGATACGAATGTCGCTATTCATAGATTTTTTTACGGAATCATATTCTGCCCATCATTCTTAATATAAAATCGAGAACCGTATTCGAATCCAAGTCCTAGGTCCGGAGATATCGTAATTCAAATCTCGACCCCAACCGTTAAACTTGTCCATGAAAAATGATTTTTGTTAAGAATGTCGCTTTTCATGGATTTTTTTACGGAATCATACTCTGCCCGTTCTTAATATAAAATTGAGAACCGTATTCGGATCCAAGTCTTCGGTCCGGAGATATTCTAATTCAAATATCGACCCCAACCGTTAAACTTGTCCATAAAAAACGATTTTTATTACGAATGTCGCTTTTAATGGATTTTTTTACGGAATCATATTCTGCCAATCAATTATAATATAAAATCGAAAACCGTATTCGAATGAGGGCGTTAAGGCCGGAGATATGCGCATTAAAATCTCGACCCCAACCTTTAAACTTGTCCATGAAAAACGATTTTTGTTACGAATGTCGCTTTTCATGGATTATTTTACGGAATCATATTCTGCCCATCATTCTTAATCTAAAATTGAAAACCGTCTTTGAATGTAAGCCTTAAGGCCGCAGATATGCCATTTCAAATCTCTACCCCAACCTCTAAACGTGTGCATGAAAAAGAGTTTTATTACGAATGTCGCTTTTCATGGATTTTTTTAGGGAATCATATTCTGTCCATCATTCCTAATTTAAAATCGATAACCGTATTCGAATGTAAGCCTTAAATCCGGAGATATGCGCATTAAAATCTCGACCCCATCCTTTAAACTTGTCCATGAAAAACGATTTTTGTTACGAATGTCGATTTTCATGGATTTTTTTACGGAATCATATTCTGTCCATCATTCTTAATATTAAATCGAAAACCGCATTCGAATGTAAGCCTTAAGACCGGAGATATGCGAATTCAAATCTCGAACCAATTTTTAACCTAGTCCATGAAAAGTGATTTTTTTTACGAATGTCGCAATTCGTGAATATATTTATGGACCCATATTCTGCCTATCATTCTTAATATAAAATCGAAAACCGTATTCGAATGTAAGCCTTAAGGCCGGAGATATGCGCATTAAAATCTCGGCCCCAACCTTTAAATGTGTCCATGAAACACGATTTTTATTACGAATGTCGCTTTTCATGGATTTTTTTACGGAATCATATTCTGCCCATCATTTATAATATAAAATCGAAAACCGTCTTTGAATGTAAGCCTTAAGGCCGGAGATATGCCATTTCAAATCTCTACCCCAACCTCTAAACGTGTGCATGAAAAAGATTTTTATTACGAATGTCGCTTTTCATGGATTTTTTTAGGGAATCATATTCTGTCCATCATTCTTAATATAAAATCGATAACCATATTCGAATGTAAGCCTTAAATCCGGAGATATGCGCATTAAAATCTCGACCCCATCCTTTAAACTTGTCCATGAAAAACGATTTTTGTTACGAATGTCGCTTTTCATGGATTTTTACGGAATCATATTCTGTCCATCATTCTTAATATAAAATCGAAACCGCATTCGAATGTAAGCCTTAAGACCGGAGATATGCGAATTCAAATCTTGAACCAATTTTTAACCTAGTCCATGAAAAGTGATTTTTTTTACAATGTCGCGATTCGTGAATATATTTACGGACCCATATTCTGCCTATCATTCTTAATATAAAATCGAAAACTCTTAATATAAGCCTTAAGGCCGGAGATATGCGCATTAAAATCTCGACCCCAACCTTTAAACTTGTCCATGAAAAACGGTTTTTGTTAAGAATGTTGCTTTTCATGGATTTTTTTACGGAATCATATTCTGCCCATCAATTTTAATATAAAATCGAAAACCGTATTCGAGTGTAAGCCTTTAGGCCGGAGATATGCGCATTAAAATCTCGGCCCCAACCTTTAAATGTGTCCATGAAACACGATTTTTATTACGAATGTCGCTATTCATGGATTTTTTTACGGAATCATATTCTGCCCATCATTCTTAATATAAAATCAAAAAACGTATTCGGATCCAAGTCCCTAGGTCCGGAGATATGGTAATTCAAATCTCGACCCCAACCGTTAAACTTGTCCATAAAAAACGATTTTTATTACGAATATCGCTATTCATGGATTTTTTTACGGAATCATATTCTGCCCATCATTCTTAATATTTTTTTACTAACCCATATTCTACCCATCATTCTTAATATAAAATCGAAAAACGTATTCGAATCCAAGTCCTAGGTTCTGAGATATGCTAACTCAAATCTCGACCCCAACCGGTAAACTTGTCCATGAAAAACGATTTTTGATATGAATGTCGCTTTCCATGGTTTTTTTTACGGAATCATATTCTGCCCATCATTCTTAATATAAAATCGAGAACCGTATTCGAATCTCAAGTCCTAGGTCCGGAGATATGCTAATTCAAATCTCGACCCCAACCTTGAAATGTGTCCATGAAAAACGATTTTTATTACGAATGTCGCTTTTCATGGATATTTTTTACGGAATCATATTCTGCCCATCATTTTTAATGTATAATCGAAAACCGTATTCGAATGTAAGCCTTAAGGCCGGAGATATGCTCATTAAAATCACGACCCCAACCGTTAAACTTGTCCATAAAAAACGATTTTTATTACGAATATCGCTATTCATGGATTTTTTTACGGAATCATATTCTGCCCATCATTCTTAATATAAAATCGAAAACCGTATTCGAATGTAAGCCTTAAGGCCGAAGATATGCGCATTAAAATCTCGACCCCAACCTTTAAACGTGTTCATGAAAAACGGTTTTTGTTACGAATGTTGCTTTTCATGGATTTTTTTACGGAATCATATTCTGCCCATCAATTTTAATATAAAATCGAAAACCGTATTCGAATGTAAGCCTTTAGGCCGGAGATATGCGCATTAAAATCTCGGCCCGAACCTTTAAATGTGACCATGAAAAACGATTTTTATTACGAATGTCGCTTTTCATGGATTTTTTTACGGAATCTTATTCTGCACATCAATTTTAATATAAAATCGAAAACCGTATTCGAATGAGGGCGTTTAGGCCGGAGATATGCGCATTGAAATCTCGACCCCAACCTTTAAACGTGTGCATGAAAAAAGATTTTTATTACGAATGTCGCTTTTCATGGATTTTTTTAAGGAATCATATTTTGCCCATCGTTCTTAATATAAAATCGAAAACCGTATTTGAATGTAAGCCTTAAGGCCGGAGATATGCCATTTCAAATCTCTACCCCAACCTTTAAACGTGTGCATGAAAAAAGATTTTTATTACGAATGTCGCTTTTCATGGATTTTTTTAAGGAATCATATTCTGCCCATCATTCTTAATATAAAATCGAAAACCGTATTTGAATGTAAGCCTTAAGGCCGGAGATATGCGCATTCAAATCTCGAACCAAACTTTTAATCTAGTCCATGAAAAGTGATTTTTTTTTACGAATGTCGCATTTCGTGAATTTATGTACGGGCCCATATTCTGCCCATCATTCTTAATATAAAATCGAAAAACGTATTCGAATCCAAGTCCTAGGTCCGGAGATATGCTAATTCAAATCTCGACCCCAACCGTTAAACTTGTCCATGAAAAACGATTTTTGTTACGAATGTCGCTTTTCATGGATTTTTTTACGGAATCCTGCCCATTCTTAATATAAAATCGAGAACCGTATTCGGATCCAAGTCTTCGGTCCGGAGATATTCTAATTCAAATCTCGACCCCAATCGTTAAACTTGACCATGAAAAACGATTTTTGATACGAATGTCGCTTTTCATAGATTTTTTTACGGAATCATATTCTACCCATCATTCTTAATATAAAATCGAAAAACGTATTCGGATGAAAGCCTTAAGGTCGGAGATATGCGCATTAAAATCTCGGCCCCACCTTTAAATGTGTCCATGAAAAACGATTTTTATTACGAATGTCGCTTTTCATGGATTTTTTTACGGAATCATATTCTGCCCATCATTCTTAATATAAAATCGTGAACCGTATTCGAATTGTAGTCCTAGGTCTGGAGATATGCTAACTCAAATCTCGACCCCAACCGGTAAACTTGTCCATGAAAAACGATTTTTGTTACGAATGTTGCTTTTCATAGATTCTTATACGGAATCATATTCTACCCATCAATTAAGATATAAAATCGAAAACCGTTTTCGGATGTAAGGCTTAAGGCCGGAGATATGCCATTTCAAATCTCTACCCGAACCTTTAAACTTGTCCATGAAAAACGATTTCTGTTTCGAATGTCGATTTTCATGGATTTTTTTACTAACCCATATTCTACCCATCATTCTTAATATAAAATCGAAAAACGTATTCGAATCCATGTCCTAGGTTCTGAGATATGCTAACTCAAATCTCGACCCCAACCGGTAAACTTGTCCATGAAAAACGATTTTTGATACGAATGTCGCTTTCCATGGTTTTTTTTACGGAATCATATTTTGCCCATCATTCTTAATATAAAATCGCGAACCGTATTCGAATCCAAGTCCTAGGTCCGGAGATATGCTAATTAAAATCTCGACCCCAACATTTAAACTTGTCCATAAAAAACGATTTTTGTTACGAATGTCGCTTTTCATGGATTTTTTTACAGAATCATATTCTGCCCATCATTCTTAATATAAAATCGAAAAACGTATTCGGACCCAAATTCCTAGATCCGGAGATATGCTTATTCAAATCTCGACCCCAACCGTTAAACTTGTCGATGAAAAACGATTTTTGTTACGAATGTTGCTTTTCATGGATTTTTTTACGGAATCCTGCCCATTCTTAATATAAAATCGAGAACCGTATTCGAATCCTAGTCCTAGGTCCCGAGATATGCTAATTCAAATCTCGACCCCAACCGTTAAACTTGTCCATGAAAAACGATTTTACTTACGAATGTCGCTTTTCATTTTTTTTTGACTGAATCATATTCTGCCCATCATTATTAATATACAATTATCGGAGATATCCGTATTAAAATCTCGACCCAAACCTTTAACCTAGTCCATGAAAATTGTTTTTTTTACGAATGTCGCATTTCGTCGATTTTTTTACGGAATCACATATTGCCTATCATTCTTATCATAAAATCGAAAACAGTAATCGAATCCAAGCCTTAGGTCCGGAGATATGCGCATTCCAATCTCGACCGCAATTTCAAACTTGTCCATGAAAAATGATTTTCTTTTTTAATGTCGTTTTACGAGAATTTTTTAACGGAATCACATTTAGCCCATCATGTTCATTATAAAATCGAAAACCGTAATTGAATCCAAGAATTAGGGCCGGAGATATGCTAATTCAAATCTCGACCCCAACCTTTAAACTTTTCCATGTAAAACGATTTTTGTTACGAATGTCGCTCTTCATGGATTTTTTTACGGAATCATATTCTGTCCATCATTCTTAATATATAATCGAAAACTGTATTCGAATGTAAGCCTTAAGGCTGGAGATATGCGCATTAAAATCTCGATCCAAACCTTTAACCTAGTCCATGAAAAATGATATTTTACGAATGTCGCATTTTGTGGATTTTTTAACGGAATCAATTTTTACCTATCAATCTTATCATAAAATCGAAAACAGTATTTAATTCCAGTCCGAATATCGACCCCAACCTTATAACTTGTGCATGAAAACGACTTTTTTTACGAATTTAAAATCGAAAACCGTATTCGAATTTAAGCCTTAAGGCCGGAGATATGCGCATTAAAATCTCGATCCAAACCTTTAACCTAGTGTCCATGAAAAATGATTTTTTTTATGAATGTCGTTTTTCGTGGATTTTTTTACGGAATCACGTTCTGCGCATCATTCTTATTATAAAATCATAAATGGTATTTGAATCCTGGCCGAAGACATGCGCATTCAAATCTCGACCCCCACCTTTAAACTTGTCCATGAAAAATGATTTTTTTTACGAATGTCTCATTTCGTGGATTTATCAAGTTTCCCTGCACCGCTTTCGTATAGAAGGAGGTTAGTCAAAAACGATCTTTCAGACAATCGTATCCATAAATTGTAGAAATTCACCTGTTAATTGCTTAGCTAGGCTAGCCGGTTAGTACTTACCTTAAGTCATTAAATAAATTTAAAATTTAAAATTTAAAAATTCATGCCTCGGTGCACAAATGCGTCTATAACCCGCTACACTGTAAATAACCAAAGTGTAAAATAAATAAAAAAATGGTAATATTTATTAAAAGCTTCTTACGCTTTTTAGGGTCATTTTATAGAATTTTCGAGTCCTAAAATTTATTTTATAAATATTTTCCAGTCCTAAAAATTATAAGTATTTCAATAAATACCAACTCTTCTTGTGCTACCAATCTTCTCATAAATATAACATCAATAGAAAGGGAGCAACAAATAACAATGTAAAACTGTGATCTCTATAAATAAATTTTCTAATAAAACTGTGTTCATCTGTAGCGACCAATTTTTAATACCATTTTTATCCACAATTTGGATAACATATTTTTTCCCCTAACTCCTTAAATTTCCCATTTGGTATCATTCCCAAACTCAAATACATTATTAGAAACCTCTTAACTTAATTCATATTTTTAATACTGAACAGTTATTATAATACTAATAAAATATGAGAAATTTTCCGTATAAAAAATGAATTTAAATTAACAGAAAAATATCACCGTGACCATAGTAATATCTTGCATTAGATAGAGACATGTCAAAAAGCAACTGAGCGGATTTTAAAAATAGGAATATTCAAATCGTGATGAATGCAACGAAATTCATGATGACCGGAGAGATCCCAAAATGTACTGCGATCCATGGGCGGCGCATATCGACGAAAGAATTAATTTCACGAAAGTTCACAGATGTACGAGTATGATATTTTTAAGTTGCGCCTGCATTACCCAGCCTCTCTGACGTTAATAATTTGTTTCCCTCTGTATGTCTAGGGTCTTCAGGTCTTTCTCACCCTACCTCCCAGATACACTCTTCTTAAGGGATACTCCGGGTGGCTGGAAAATGCTTCACTGGGAAGAGATTCAAGAGGAAGCCGCTTTGCACTGCTCTGGAAGGACTGCCCTGGTTTCGTAGCTACGTCTCTTATGGATAAAATTTGTTAGTTACTGTCTCATTTCATCTTGGATAACTACGGATATCGAAAGAATGAGCCGCCAAGGGCTATATTTTGTCGACGTAAGTATCTGTATTAACCAACTTAATGTGCGTTCAATAATAATAATAATTGGATGATTTGTATAGCGCCGTTTTGTGACAAATCACCTCGAGGACGCTGTACAAATATTAATTCCTATTATTTATCTTATTATGTACAAACAGATAACATACTTACCTGGCAGGTCGCTTCAGATGAACACAGTTTTATTAGAAAATTTATTTATAGAGATGATAGTTTTACATTGTTATTTGTTGTTCCTTTTCTATTGATGTTACATTTATTAGAAGATTGGTGGCACAAGAAGAGTTGGTATTTATTGAAATACTTATAATTTTTAGGACTGGAAAATATTTATAAAATGAATTTTGGACTCGAAAATATCTATAAAATGACCTTAAAAAGCGTAAGAAGCTTTTAATAGATATTAATTTTTATTTTTTTTATTTTACACTTTGGTTATTTACATTGTTGCGGGCTGTGGACCCATTTGCGCACCAATGCGTGAATTTTTAAATTTTTAATTTTAAATTTATTTAATGACTTTAGGTAAGTACTCATCGGCTAGCCTAGCTAAGCAATTTACAGATGATTTTCTTCAATTTATGGATACGATTATCTGAAAGATTGTTTGTGACTAACCTCCTTCTATACGAAAGCTGTGCAGGGATACTCGATGGTTTAGTCTTTTAAAGTCATAGATTCGTTAAATAAAAAATATAAAATAGAGTTCCTAACGTGCACCCTCAAAGAGTAATCATAAGTTACTCATACCGGGGTAGAAAAAATGGTGAGTAACCTCAACCGATGTTAATATTAAATGCGTCTTGTGAAACTGTTGTGTTTTATAATATCGCACCATAGTTCGAGCTGCCCGGAACCAGTGGGATTATGATATTCTGAATTTCAGGAATTATTATGAGAGGATTGATATATACCTGGTTCTTCAGATCTGGTCACTAAATAAACCGAGTTAAAGCGGTTTCAAGAAAAGCTTTAATTCAAAATGGCCGTCTTAGAATAGGGATACTGAAAGTATGTACTATACTGATCTTATTAAAACGCGTATTTGATTTTATTACTTCCCTTGACTTGGCCTGGTTACTCAACACCCCTAAAGCTATAATTATGCAACGAAACGATTTTGAATTGTGATCTCTCTCTTTATTGCACTCTAGAGCTAGTAGCAAATAACACACTTGCAAGTACATATATCAATTTTACATGCAAAATAAAAGTGTATATGTGAAAATGTGTCATTTTTTTTCTATCAATCCACGCAGTGGCGGCTCGTGACTTTTGAGTGGGCTTGAGTGCAAAGTTGAAAAATACGACGTTATTGATGTTGTTGAAGCCGAAAATAATTTGTATTTTTTTTCAAAATTTCAATTTTTTGTATGGAGATTTAGATGGTAGGTAGGTAACTGCCCCACCTACCAAAAGTCACGAGCCGCCACTGAATCTACGTATAATAATTATTATTATATTTGGGCTATTTGTATAGCGCTTTTTTTGTGAAAAATCAACTTAAGGGCGCTTTATAAATCTTTTTTTTTTCCGTTGTTCCTCTATCTTATCGCTGAGTATGGACAATCTATTATTACAACTTATGGTTAGCAAATTGCATCTCCCAGTTCATCGATCTGTAATAATAATAATTGGATGATTCGTATAGCGCCGTTTTTGTGAAAAATCGCCTCAAGGGCGCTGTACAAATATTACTTCCAAACCATACGTACTCGTACAATTCATCTGACCAATGATCGTGACGCTGCGTTAAAATATACACGTTGTTAACTTTATGTACAGGAAGATATACAGGTAAAACTGACCTGGCAGGTCACTTGAGAAAAACACAGTTTATTAGCGAAATTTATATCTGTGACCCGTGGTTCCAGAAACAAGGAGCTTACCATTCTTCCAGGAAGGTCGCTTATGTCGATGAATTTCCCCACTGCACATAAATTAAAAGGACATTGATCATCGAGTACCCCGCGCCACTGCGCGCGCAGAGTGTGCAGTCCATTTGCGCACACATGTTGTTTTACCACGACCCTCCGCTGTTTGTTTTTTCACAGCCGAAGACTGACAAACGCTTCCAAGAAATGCATTGTCTTATAATCTTCCTTCCCGAAATGTCTCGCCGGAGATGGATGGCTGGAAAGGCAAATTCCCAAATCAGAACCAGTAACAGGCATTATAACCACTTATATTGTTGTTATAATGGCCCGGAAGCGTCATATTGGGAGGAGTTTTGGGAATGAAAAGGAAAAAGTACATCTTGCATGATACGATAAGAGCTTGTATGGTTAAATTAATGGTTTAATGGCAAAAGTGATAAAATAATAATATTAATGAAAATAAATGGATTACTTCTATATCGATGACCTCCATGGTCGAGGGGTAAGGCTCTCAACAACGAATCCGAAGGTCGCGGGTTCAAATCCCGGCGTGCGCAAGTAAATTTTATTTTATTGATTTGTGCTGTTTTACAATTAATTCACTTAATAATATATTGTATATTTGCGCACGTTCCAGAGTGGAAGATACTGTCAGTATCGCCCTGGTGAAAGACCACCATTCAGAATTGAAACGTTGCTTGAAATGGCTTTTAGCCATGTTTGGTGACCAGATCTGAATAGCCAGGTATATACCAACCTTCCTCTTCCCCTTCTCCTTCCCCTCCCCAATACCTTCAGCCTCACATCATTCCCCAATTGGGAATGTCATAGTCTCACTGGCTCCAGACGGTTGGGACCAATTGGGACTCTTGTGCGGTATTCATATAAAATTTAAAAAAAAACGCGGTTTTCGTGGGAAAATAACCGCAAGAGCGCTTTGCAACTTTATTAATTTATTATATTGTAGGAATACATATTTTTTACATATTTTTGTTTTAAATTTTTATTATTGTTTACGTATAAATGAATTAAAAATTACTTTGTAATCACCACTTTATTAATATATACATATCAACATGTTTAGAAAGCGAAGATTTCATCATCAGGAATATGCAGAATACTAAAAAGTAATAAATATGTCTTGTATAGACAAATGGTAAAAATAGAACACAATAATGTAAGAATAAATAAATTATAAACAATAACAGACATTGAATAACGTAGGTAATAATGAATCAAAAATGTTAACAAAAAAATATTATAAATCTTTGAATAACAATGTAATATTAGAAATTAAAAAATAAATTATTTTTAATATTATAAAATAAATTCAAGAGAAATTAAAAAAAAAAACTGATCATTAATTATATTTGATTGGACTATTAACACTTTTTCTAATTTCTAAAATTTCAAATTTGTCTAACTGTAAGCCGGTTGTATTTGTATGTAAAAAATTTAAAACCTTTATTTTTATCAAAATAATGATTCGTTTCCAAAATATGATTGGCAAATTCAGAATAATTATTCTTACTTAAACACCTCCGGTGTTGCTTGACTCAAATATTAAAATTTATTAAACTGTTTCCGATGAAGAATCCGAACTTTAGAGTGGTTTAAAGAGATCGAATTTCGATGTAAGCTGAGTTTTTGATTATTTTGCACCTAATTTGGAACCTGGATTGTAAATTACTTCCAGATTTGGTTCAAAATGATCAAAAATTCAATCTACACCGAGCTTCTGTCTGTTTAAACAACTCTCCTGTAAAGTTTCAATTTTTATTTCATCCTTTCTCTGCCAGTTCCATGTCTCACAGTCATATATCAGGGTTGGTATGTTAGCGGATGTTGAAATATAAATAGGTAATTCCAACTCCCGCACCTGAGGTGAAGGGGGTGCACCAAGCAGAATGAGGTGTACCACATCTGCTCTAATCCTGGCCATCTTCCGAGGTGTGAGCATGCCAAAAAATAAAGCCCCCGTTTCCGGACCCGCAGACGGGAGACCCGGAGAATGTCCGAAATATTCGCGTAAATTGTACAAACAATGAAACCCTAATGATTTTTCATTCACCAAATGCCCGACACCCCATACCAAGTAAAGCCAAATATTTTCTAATAATAATTGGATTACTTCTATAGCACCGTTTTCGTGGGAAAATCACCCCAAGGCCGCTTTACAAATTAACTTATATAAAATATAACTTGCCGTATAACTAATATACCTTCCAGCTAAAATCTATTACTAATGGCTTATAAGTAAGATTAATAACTATTGTCGTACAACTGAGACTTATGGCTAAGGATTATTAATTACTGAGACTTATAATTAGTGACTTACATCTACGGCTTATAGCTAGTGACTTACAACTAAAAGTTATAGTTAGTGACTTACAATTTAGACTTAAGTAGGTATAACTAGAATATAAACCTAACACTTATATAAAACTAGTACATATTTAAAACTAATACATATTTATTGTGACAAATATCACTAAAGTCTTTATTCTGTAGTTACAATCATTAGGTTGAGGCGGTTTTATGTGCTGAAGGTTTATCGAAACGTGATGCGCGCTCACAGATGGCGCTAATTCAAATATTAAAAAAAACCACCTTTAGCATGTTACACTTTTAAATATTGAGACATGAATCAGAATAAATTGTCAGAGCAAGTTTCATGCGCAAATCCTTCAATTAACGGTGGCGGCTCGTGAATTATGAAAAATTCGACATTATTGATGTTGTTGCAGTCGAAAATAATTTTTTTTTCTAAAAAATATTTTTTGCTTTTAGATCTTTCAGCAAAATTGAAAATTCTACATCAATAATTTCGTTTTTAGCGTTCTAGCTAACTAACAAAATCGCGAGGCGCCACTGCAAGCAACTTATAAAAATACTGTATATTATGTGAGTTTTACAATAATAAATTGCATTTTAACACGTTTCTTGAAGGACTTGAGCTATAAATCTACAGTAACAAATTATTCTATTTCAACACGTGCGTTCACCCATCAATAAACAATTCATTTCAATATTTAATAGCATTACCTGCTAAAGTGTTTTTTGTTCTAAAATATTTAAATTAGAACCTTATGTAAGTGCGTGTTATGTTTCATTTAGTCTTAACTCTTTTGTATGGCTGGTAAGTAAGTGCTCTCCCAGCATTTAATTTTGATACAGAATTTCTTTTTCGGTTCTTCTTTTAGTGTTCCGTTAACTACCGAAGCGCTTTCGTGAAATATTTAAATAAAAAAAACCTAACCTAGAGTACCCGTACTTGAAACGCATAATGTAAACATGAGGCTATTTCGGCTCGTTCATAAATGATAATAATAATAATACTTGGATGACTTGTATGGCGCCGCTTTTGTGAAAAATCACCTCAGGGGTGCTGTATAAATACTACTTGCTAGGGTTTATCTTATTATGTACAGATACAGAAACATGCTCACCTGGTAGGTCACTCCAGATTAAAACGTTAAATTAAGAAGTTTTCGCTTGAGATGATATGATTTTGCACGCACAGGACACAATATTAGAAAACACTGCACATTGAATGATATTGCAGTCACTGTTTAAATCCTATTTGTCATTGATATTATATTTATTAGAAGGTTATTGGCAAAAGAAGGGTAGGTATTTATTTGAAAGATTATTTTATTTGAGTTTTATGATAATAGTTATTTACAATTACAAATATTTATAATTACTTAGAATGTCGCGGATTAAGAAAAGTTTCAAAATTTTCGGTTAATTATTTTATGTAGGAACTAACGGCTAGCTTCGATATGTTTATCAGGTATGTAACTGACCCATTCATCGATATGACTTTCCAAAGAGATGAGTTTTAAGTTTTGCTTTGAATTTTGACGAGTATTTAATCAATCTTAGATCGTATGGTAAATTATTCCAGGTATCAGGACCTGACACGCTGAAAGCTCGCTCACCAAACTTAGTGTCTGGTCTTCACTTTGGTTCCTTCAGCCGTCCGATGGCCGATGATGACGCTGATCTAAGAGTTGGCTGGCGTGAATTGGAATTTTCAGGGATACATTGTTCCGATAGGTAAGCTGGGGCCATCCTGTTAATCGATTTAAATACCATCCAGCAAAGCTTGAACTGGATTCTTTCAGGACATTTAAGCCAGTGAAGATTTTTGAGATACTCTGAAATATGGGAGTATTTAGATATGCCTGTAATAAGTCTTGAAGCGGCGTTAAAAATGGATTGTAATTTGTTAATTTGATAGTTGGGGAGACTTGCATATATTCCGTTGCGTAATTTAGACGTGACACAACGTACGAATTAACCAGCAATTTAGTCGCCTCTGTTGTCAGGTTTCTCCGCACTGCTTTAATTTGCCTTAATTGGACGAACCCTGTGCTTACAGTTTTTTTTTAATTGAGTTTTAAGGGACAAATCAGCATCCAGATTGACTCTAAGTAATTTGATGCATATCTGTGGAGTAATGCCAGTTCCGGAAATAGTTATTGGGGACATGTCAATGTTACGCAGGCGTCTGCTTGTAGCGGTCCACAGATATTCAGTCTTTGACGGATTTTTTAGAATGTCTATTTCTTAGGCAAGCAGTAAAAATAAACTTGCTGGTCATCAGTATAGTAGTGGGATTGAAGACCGAGTGATTTGATTATTTTAGCGACATCATTTGTGAAGAGGATAAAAAGTAGTGGGCCCAAAACGGGCCCCTGGGGTACTCTAGATGAGAGGGTTGCGTAGTTTGATTGGTGTTGCCCACCTTCACGGCTTGTAAACGATTCTGTAAATACGAAGTAAGCCAGTTATGAACGCCACAGTTTAAACGAAAGGATTCTTCTAACCGCGTAATAATAAAAACGTGGTCAATCGTGTCTAAAACGGCACTCATGTTTAAAACTGAAAAAGGTGCCAGTTTACCCTACTCGATGGCAAGAGTTATATTCGACAAAACGCGTAGTAAACCAGTTTCCGTTGAGTGAAACCTTCTGTATGCAGATTGGTATTCAGTCAACAGTTTATTTGAATTTAAGTGACATACAGATGAAGCAATCATTTTTTCTAAGATTTTAGATATAAATGGAAGATTTGAAACGGGTCGGTAATTTGAAAGATCTTCAGCGTCCAATTGCGTTTTTTTTAATAATGGAGTTACATTAGCTGATTTCAGTGATTTTCAGTGAAAATCACCCATGCTAAGTGACTTATTAAAGAGATGAACTAGGGAGGGAGCTACTTCATTGCAATCCAAATAGACTAACTACGTCAATCAATACGATTCATAATATTTTTCAGAGCTTAGTGCTCCATGACCTCTCCTAAATCAGTCAAAAATTAATCAACCGAACTCTGCCGCAATTAATGAAATAATTCTGAAATAATGGATAATGAACACCGTTGTCACTGTTAATGAGTTTATTTTGTAAACAAAAGCTGTGAGAATTAAACATTTATTTGGTTTAGTTGAAATATGGACCTCATTTGCTGCCTGAAGTGGTTTTATCCTTCGACGGTAATAACCATAAATTACTACGATTAATAGCGCTCAAGTGGCCTCACCCCTCTTCAACTGCGGTGCAGGTATTCAAAGATAAAAGGTTTTTTGTGTGACTTAAACCTGTTTTTAACCGCGATATTCGATTATAATTTTTTTTATATTATGTCACATTGCTTTCAGAGATATATAGATTATACAGAAATATTGAAAAATACAGAATATATTAATTGAATTAGGTTTGTATTTTGGCAATTTTTTAGCCTGAATGTAAACTTAATTTTAAGGTTTGGATTAAACTCCTCCACATTCCAAATGCGTCAACTAAATTTGTAAAGAAATGTAAAATCTATTAAAAACTTCTTAAGCTTTTTAAGGTTATTTTATAAATATTCTCCAGTCCTAAAAATTATAAATATTTCAAATAAATACCAACTCTTCCTGTACCGCCAATTTTTCAATAAATGTAACATCAATAGAAAAGGAGGATAAAATAGCAACTGTGAAAATCATATCATCTCTATACTTAATTTTTCTAATAAAACTGTGTTCATTTGAAGCGACCTGCCAGGTAAGTATATTTTTCTTTATCTGTTTGAACATAATTAGATAAAGGTTAGGAAGTAATATTAGTATAATAGATGATTTTTCACAAAAACGGCGTTATAAAAATCATCCAATTATTATTATTATTATGTAGATTGTACAAAGTTCTACACGAATATAATTGCAATATATTCAGATAGAACTTTGTAATTATTATAAAGATAGCATCCAATAAGATGGGATTTAATGGAGGATAATATTTACAAGTCTTGAAGTTGAGGTATGATATCGATGAGGATGACGTAAAATGAACAGGTCTCTTTAGCTCAGTTGGTAGAGCGGTTGTCCCAGTAAGACGTAGGTACTGGGTTCGATTCCAAGATGCGACTGATACCTTTTTATTTTCTGCGGTTTTTTTGGTTTCGTGTTTCATTATTTTAGGATTGGTTAATTTCATATTATCTTCTTCATTGTAACATATAAATACGTATATTAATTTTAATTTGTTTTTACAACTTGACATGTTTGGTCCTTCCATTTCAATATGTTATATATAATTACTCCTAGATTTTTAATTGTATTTGTCGTTTTTAGTATTGTGCTGTTTGAAAAGCTATGATTTTTATTGTGAGTTTTAGAATTGTCATGTATGACGAAAGATTTTTAGGGGTATCGTTTGTGTGCATTGTAAATGGAAGTACAAATATTTTTTTTGCATCGATTCTTCAACATCCCGACTCCAATACCTACACTAAATGTCTAGTTTTCATAATCACCACTATATCACGGAGGTCAAATCCTAAATTGTCCGTAAGAAAGATGACTGAGGCTACTCCGGGGGCAGCCACTACCGGCAGGGGTCCACTATTCGTAATTCGAGCATGATTCATGACCCGTGTGTCGTTAGAGAGTCCGATTTCAGCGTAATTGTCGATTCACATACAAACGTACAGCGGCAGGCACGGCGCAGAAGGGAGTATTTACATTACACCGTACCTGAATATATTCATATGTAATGCAAGAAACTTATTTTTTACGTGTCTGCTGGTAGACGTGAATCTAACTTTATTCGTTGTGTGGTGTATTTTAGCAAGTTCCTGTTTATCTTATTAATTTGCACAGATTGCAACATCTGGAATAAATAAGGTGAACCTTTTTGAGGAAGATTGACCCAACTCATATTTTTTACACTTAAGCTTGGAGGCCATTCATAAAACATTAAAAAAAATGTTTTACGAGTTTGTACACAAGTTAGTGTGAGCTATTATTAGATTCCGGACGCAACAAAAAAAAAACAATTTGTAAATGGTAAAAGGTCAAGAGTTCAAGATTTCTAAATGGGGAAATAGGTTTTGTAATTTTATGTAATACTAGCTGATGTGTACCCGGCCATTCTCGGGATTTTTTTTGTTTTAATAATTTTATGAAGTCGAGAATTTTTGCTTATCATTTGGGTGCCATAATTGATTTGATAAGTAACTAATCTCAAAACAAAGAAACATTCCTTTGAAAATTTTATTTCACTCCAAACATTTATTTTTTCAAAATATATCTAAATAATAAGTTCTTAAGTAGGGATCTCTGGCTAACCAGAGTCGTAAATCTATTGGCTAACCTCAATACAGCATGGTGGGTTCAATGTTTTTCATACTATTTTTAAAAAGTTATAGCATCAGTTTTACAAATTGGATTTCATTAAAATTACTCTCTAAACCTTTCCGGCACTAATAAGGACAAACTGTGCTATTTTAAACGAAAATGATCCAGTAATTTTCAAGAAAATCGATGACAGAGTTAAATTATTTAATCGTTTTTTTTTGGAATATCGACATTATCAATCTATAATAACTAACTAAAAAAAAACAATTTATTGAAGAACAAATTCGGTCAGTGTGGATTGTGGAAGAGGAATTGAAGCAGGTTGGAAATGACTGAAGACTGAATTCAAATGGCGACGGACTGCGCCCTGGGAGAGTCAGATGGAAATGATGAATTCGTTCAGGTCATAGGCTTTTTTTCTCTGTTTTCTATATAAAAAATTAATTTGCAAGTTATTGATGCATATCACAGGGAACACAGAGATCGGAAGAGAATAATAAATCTACTAAACTGTACCTATGCAAAATTATAATAATGACAATATTTGAGTGTTTTGTATAGCGCCGTTTTTGTGAAAAATCATCTCAACGGTGCAGTCAAAAACCTTTTTTCTTCAATGCTCTATCTTATCACTAACTACAGACAATCTATTATTACTGCTTATGGCTAACAAATAGTATTCACCGGTTCATCAATCTGTAATACCTAACAATAAACATGTACAATGCATTACACCAATGAATGTGATGCCGCGTTAAAATATACATTTTAATAATTTTTTGTACAGGCAAATACATTTTATACAGGACCGTACTTACCTGGCAGGTCACTTCAGATAAACACTGTTTATCAGCGAAATTTATGTACGGTTCTGCACACAGACGACATTATTTTTGAAAACACATCTTAATGGAAATATCAGCTTTTGATGCGTAAAAAACTCATCCATTAAAGCAAAATGCCTAATAAAGATAGTCATTTCATTGAAGCGGCTAATGAATTTATCACTTTTGAAAAATACGATGAATTCTCCTTTAGCCAAGTGTAATAAAAATAGAGAACCAGAATCGCTTGTCTCTTTTCTTCGCACGCGGGCCGCCGGCAAAAGGAGGAGCGAGAGCATCAAAGCGGCAGCGCCAAAGCGTGCCCTTTTCACAGATCGTTAGGATGCGGAATACAAACGGATGCTCGCGGCGAACACGACAAAGTTCGGGCAACGGGACCGAGGCGAAATAATAATAACTAGGTATTTCATTAATACCTTTTTATTTATATTTTAGGAAATTAGACACTTTGGTTGTAAACTGGAAGGATCAAGAATAATTTCCTGGCAATTTCCAATTGATTTCGAAAAAAAATCAATGTTTTATGAAAGTGGGGTAAAATACGTTATACATATATTTACATGTACATTCGTACCTATATAAGGGTCCTAACTGCCCGAAGAATTTTAGGAGATTGACGTCTGGGTGAAAAAGGCTGACTGGTTGGGAAATATTTGGAGTGTTGGGAACACTGATCCAATATATAAGTATGCTGTGGGCATGTCCGCGTATCCCAAATAACCCCAATTTAATAATAATAATAAATGGATGATCTGTACAGTGCCGTTTTTGTGAAATATCACCTATAGGACGCTGTACTAATATTACTTCCTAATCTTTATCTAATTATGTACAAACAGATAAAGAAAAATGTACTTTCCTGTCAGGTCGCTTCACATGAACACAGTTTTATTAGAAAATTTAAGTATAGAGATGATATGATTTTTGCAGTTGCTATTTTATCCTCCTTTTCTATTGATGTTACATTTATTGGAAAATTGGCGGTACAAGAAGAGTTAGAATGTATTTGAAATATTTATAATTTCTAGGACTGGAGAATATTTATCATTAAAAAGCGTAAGAAGTTTTTAATGGATATTAACTTCTTTTTCACACATTTAGCTATTTACAGTGTTGCGGGCTGTGGACGCATTTGCGCACCGATGCGTGATTTTTTAAAATTATTCTCTAAGTGACTTTAGGTAAGCACTAACCGGCTAGCTTAGCTAAGCAATTTACATGTGCATTTCTTCAATTTATGGATATTTTGTCCTCTCTTCTAGAGAAATTGGTTAAACATCTTCAAATACCGAAATTCTTGAACAGAATGTAATCAATATTATGTAATTGGAAAATGTCCTCACTATAACAAAACTGTTCTACTGATTCCATATTTTAAATATTTTTTCAGCTTGTATGCATTGATCACAACATGCATGTACCTATATTGTTCTATTATTCCGCTACATTTTGAATGATTATTTTGATTTATTGTTGTATTTTATACAATCGTTGAACTAAACTCCCGCTGATAAGCCACTTGCAGTAAAAATTCCTTTTATTTGAAAAATAATACCATACAATAAAAAGTTTAAAAAATGTATTGTTTGTCTTGTCTAGTTAAAATAGTGATATCAGGTTTCATTAAAATCGGTATAGATCACACTTCTAGCGATTATTTGTTCTGTGGTTGGGAAGTACCAAGGAACATTTCAAATCAGCTGATCTAAAACCAAGGTCAAGGCAATCCCGAAAATATCTTCCCTTCAGAAACGAGGTGAAAATTAAAAAGATAATACTCCGATGATGTCGTTTACATAGTTTAAACATTAAACAACCCAACTTACATAGTTACTTGTGGTTATGTCACATAACTTAAATTGAAACTGTTGTTAGTTAGTAGGTTACAGTAGGTGGCAATTAATAATTTCAAGGTAACTGGAGCATACCGCGCAGGCCGCCACATACGCGATTTCACGGTGGATTTGTGTGCACAGATAAAACTGCACTAAATTGTTTTTCAACACAGCCACCACTCCTCGCAGACAGCGGTGCACCGCCTCATTACGCCCCGCGCATCACCGCCCCATCACGGCCGCATTGCCGCGCGCTAACGACGCGGCTCGTGCCGCTGCGGGCGCCCGCGTCGCGTCACCTGACGCCGTGACGTCACCGCCGTGATGGACGGCTGCGAGACGGAAGACGGAAGGCCGCGCTAATGTTTTCATTGCTGGAACATAAAAAGTCAATAAGTCTATTTATTATATTTCATTATTTCATTAGCATTTGGGTGTAAGCTTAACTTTTCGGAGCCAATGGGATTGTGGAACCTCCAAAATGTTTGAAACTAAGAAAACTCGAGTTTTATTATTTATTTATTTAGACATACACAATATATTTTATTACAAATGATAAGGTTGGTATATTAAAATTCACATTGTTAACGTACCTATGACGTATGTTCATACAATGTCTTATTCATTTTTGTTTGAGGTGAGAACGGTTATTAACTAAAGAATGCACGTGTGACTAATATTAATTAAAATAAAGAAAGTGTGTGAGAGATGATGTGAAGAAGTGTAGAGAAGTTATGAAATCAAGAATCGTAATTGATTATGAATAGAAGTTTAATGAAAGAAATAAGTCATTTATGTCACGCTAAGAAAATTTAATAAATTTGTTTTGTATGTTGGTAAAGAATCATGAAAAATATCGAAGTCTCTTCATTTTTCATAGTGGGTATATGTTGTGATCGCGCGAGTAATTGGCGAGTTCTTTGCTGCATTAGTATTTATCGCTTCTATACGAAGAAGTGTAGTGTGCCTGGTACGCCTCATTGGAACATTTAAACCGACGAGGGACAGCTGTTCGGGACTATCAATTTTATTATTTAGCAGGTTATGTAGATAAAATAAACATTAATTTGAAAATTTATTTCATTCTATACAGTTATTTTTTCAAAACAACTAACTAACTAACCATCACGCTATTTTCCGCGGGGGTAGGCAGAACAAACTCAAAGGCAACAAATCGATCTGGGCATGCACTTCTTGTTCATTCATATTCTTTTATCGTCTAATACATTCTGTCCTGTTATTCTGAGATAGACTGACTCAAGTATTTGATTCACTTGATTATGCCATGTTTTCCTCGGACGTCCCCGGCTTCTTCTTCCATTCACATTTGCGTGATATATTTTCCTTACACTTCTTTCTTCGTTCATTCGCTCTACATGCCCAAACCATCTAAGCGTCCCTTTTGTAACCTTACTCATTACGCTTACATCAGCCTTGCATTATTTACGAATATCAATATTTTTCACACGATCATACATAGTTTTACCACACATTCGCCCCAGAGATCTCATTTCTACACCATTCAGTATACTTTCATCCTATTTATATATTTTATCGATATATTTTTTCAAAACATTTTTGAATAACAATGTACTTAAGTTGGTACATATTAGTGTTTTTCATTTTGAATATATTCTACCCAATAAGTCTTCTTTTTAATATGTAATCTATGGCTAACCAGAGTGGTATATCAATGGGCTAACCTCAATATAATATGTCGGGTTCAATGTGTTTCATAATAATTTCAAAAGGTTATGGCAACAGTTTTACCTATTAGATTCCATTAAAAATACTATCTAAACCTTCCCGGCACTGATAAGAACAAACTGTGCTATATTCAGCGAAACCGGTAGAGTAATTTAGAATAAAATCGAGAACAGACTGACAGCAAACATTCATCTTTATGTAAAAAGCTTTGTGTTCTTGCTCGATTTGATGGGTTGTGCGTACAGTACAGGGATTTGATTAGAATTTATCTTCGTAAATGTGATTCGTCCCTCGACAATGCTGTATTATATTATTATCGTAGAAGCCGTAACTCTAGCCAAAAATCTACACACTTTTGGAGATGGAACATTCCCTGACATAGCCGTGACGGGCACATGCTTTAGGAAGGGATCGGATTTCCGTGTCAGCGCTAAATTACTCCGGGTCACACGAACAATTCACAATGCGCTGCTTTTTCTTTACGACCCGTTTTTTTCAGGCTAGAACAGATTTAAACTTTCGGGAGGATGAATGCCAGCAGTGAGGCTTGCCATGTTATTATATAGAATAGAAGGATCGCTCGGGTCCGGTAGGGAGTGTGGCTCGTATTGCGGATTACTATTAAAAATATTAAAAGTACTTCTTAGTATAGGTAATAAGCATATATTTCACCAGTTAATAAGGTACAAAATTTATGTTTAAGTGTTTAATTCATAGAAATCGTACTTAAAGTTGATTGTTATTAATGCGGAGAAAACAGATTTCAACTTTAAGTACCTCACAGAATAGAGAATATATTATGACAATTATTTTCTCTGTAAATTGGTTTCACCGGTAATTTATTTATTAATTTATTAACGCCCGGATGGGCTTTTACATATTTTAACATTTAAATGATTTTGTGTACAGAAAAAAGGCTTTGAGTTAACAAAAAAAGAACATCATAAAATGTTGGTATATAAGTGTAAAATATTTAAGATATGTATAATAATGTATAAGTGCACGACACAGAGAAAAAAAAAAGAAATCAACGTGTTTTTATATTTCGGATAACGTAAAAATGCATTAATTTGCATAATCCATAATGTAGTAGAAAGAAAAAAAAAACATAGATAGAAAGAAAAAAGAGAAACAAGTTTTTGAATTTTAGATAAGTAAAAAGATAATATTTAAAAAAAAATTAAACAATAGCTTTCATGTGATGCCCTTGCAACCTAAAAATATCATTCAGGTATCTTTTAAACATGGGTAACTAATATATATTTATAGCAGAGGTGAATGTGTTTTCAAGTGTATGTAGGCGAGAAATGGGTGCATGTATTTGGTAGTTAGTCCCAGAATTATTATTACAGAATAATATATTTTGCCGAGTTTGTCGATGAGGTACTTTGAAAATGATTAGTTGCAGGAGTTCGCAACAGTCTAATAATAATAATAATAATAGTTGGATGACTTGTATAGCGCCGTTTTTGTGAAAAATCACCTCAAGGGCGCTGTACAAATATTTCTTAACTAATTATGTACAGACAGATACAGAAAACATACTTACCTGGCAGGTCGCTTCAGATGAACACAGTTTTAGAAAAAAATAATTATAGAGATGATAGTTTTACATGGTTATTTGTTTCTCCTTTTCTATTGATGTTACATTTATTAGATGATTGGTGGCACAAGAAGACTTGGTATTTATTGAATTATTGGTATTAATTTTTAGGACTGGAAAGTATTCATAAAATGAATTTAGGACTCGAAAATATCTATAAAATTACCTTAAAAAGCGTAAGAAGCTTTAATAAATATTAAAGTTTTTTGTTTTTATTTTTTATTTTACACTTTGGTTGTTTACAGTGTTGCGGGCTGTGGACGCATTTGCGCACCGATGCGTGAATTTTTAATTATATGTATTTATTATTTTTATATTTTTTATTTTTATTTAATGACTTTAGGTAAGTACTAACCGGCCGGCCTAGCTAAGCAATTTACAGGTGAATTTATTTAATTTATGGATACGATTGTCTGAAAAGATGTGTTTTAAGTTTAGTTCTGAATTCTGTTGAGTCTTTGATAATTCTTAAGTCATGCGGCAGTTCATTCCAGGCTTTAGGTCCTGACACTCCGAAAGCACAATCACCGAACTTAGTATTAGGTGTGCGCTTTGTTCCTTCAACCTGCCGATAGCTGATGACGCTGCTCACCTTAGGGTGGACTGCCGTGAGTTGGTATTTTCGGGAATACACAGTTCTGATAAGCAAGCCGGAGCCATTCCGTTAAGTGACTTAAATACCATCCAGCAGAGCTTGAACTGGATTCTTTCAGGACATTTGAGCCAGTGGAGATTTTTGAGATGCTCTGAAATGTGAGAATATAATACGGAATTAATATTTTTAAATTATAAAAGTCTGTTATTTTTCTTCTGTTGTCTAGGGTATGCATTTTGAGTGTATTTAGAAAGAATGTATAGTTTATGTGTTGTATTGGTATGTGTAGTTTGAAGTTAATAAAACGTAAAAATTTTGCGCTGATCGCCTTCAATATTATAATTAATCATTTTAGTCACCATGATTAAGAATCATAAATAAGTCATCTCAACGTGGCCTAACCTCGGTTTGAAAATGGTTTTGAACGGCGAAACAGTTGTCACAATAAGAAAAAACTTGAAATTCTAGCAGATATAATAACAAAATTATAAAATTGGATTTAAATTAAATTTTTAAAAAATAATGTAAATTCACTAAATAACATAAATTTGACCATTTGGTTTCCTCTTGGGTAAATGCTTAAAAATAAATTAAAAAATTTAAAACTAGGTGTTAGAATAGGATGGTGGTAATTATGGTGATGGTTTTTTTTTCTGGTTATAATGTTTTTTTTTTATATAATAACTAGCTGATGTGTACACGGCCTTGCTCGGGTTTTCTTTTTCTTCTAATAAAGTTATAAAGTTGTGAATTCTTGCTTGTCGTTTGAGTGTCATAATTGATTTGACGGCGAAAGTAATGCCCTGTAACGACTTTTACTATCTCTAAACGATGAAACAAAGAAATATTCATTTGAATAATGAAGTTCGTAAGTAGGTAGCCGCTTGTGTTTTGCGTATTGAAAATTTTCTACCCAAACAAAATTTGTTCTTTTGAATATGTAATCTGTAGCTAACCAGAGTGGTATATCTATGGACTAACATCAATACAGCATGGCGGGTTTGGGTTAGGCATGTAGAGCGAATGAACGAAGAAAGGAGTGTAAGGAGAATATATGACTCGAATGAGAATGGAAGAAGAAGCGGGGGAAGCCCGAGGAACACATGGCACGATCAAGTGCATCAAATAATTGAGTCGGGCCATGTCAGAAGTCGGAATAATAGAGGAGAATGTATGAGAAGATGTATGAATGTGAATGAAGCAAGAAGTGTATGCCAAGATTGAGTTGTTTGACGGTAGTCCTTTCTGCCTACCAGCGTGACTGTTAGTTAGTTAGTTCAAATTTTTTCATAGTAATTTTAAAACGTTATAGCAACAGTTTTACATATTGGATCTCATTCAAATTGCTCTCTAAACTAATAAGAACAAAGTGTACTATTTTCGGCGAAATCGGGCCAGTGATTATCGATAAAATCGAAGACTCACAGACAAACATTAATTTATATATATATATAGACATTTATAATCATTATATTGTAGATGTACTTAAATGTGAATATCACAATATATTATTATATCGATGGTTAGCAATTAAATTAGACCTTTACCAGAATTTTGGTAAATTTGCAAAGCATGAGAGGACCTTCAAATTTAATAAACCAGCTTTGGCTTTTAATTTATTATATGTATTATGAAATGGCAAGATTCCAATATTTGTACATACTTAGATGTTGTGGCGAAACAGGGTGTTAAAAATAATTTTAAAAAAATATCGTAATCTTCTCCCGTTCCTAGCTGCTACGGAAAACTAACGAGCTATGTATAATTTGGCATTTAATTGTAGATATTTATTATTTCATCACTACCATAACACTAAGCTACTCAGTTCGTCTTTGAAGTGTATTCTTCAGATTAAAATGTTTTCACATTTTAGTGTTTGAGTTTGTTTTGAAGAAATAATGCAAAATATCTTAAATAGATTTCTCATGTTTTTTTTTTAAATTTTATAATTTTTGTTGTTGAATTTATGATTTTTTATTTACATAACATCATTTTACATACAATACATTGTTGTTCCGATACATACAATTTCAGAAAAACAACAAAAAAAATCGCTTTTTAAGCGTTAAATAATTTAATAAATATATAACTATAAATCGGAAAGTACCACTAATTTCTGAACACCGTTTGGTATAAGTAAAATATATGCATTAGGACCATTGTGTAAAAAAAAACTTCCTTTGATTTTCCTATGAGCCATCCTTGTGTTGAATTTAAAACCTTTTAAACGCTTTCAGCGCCCTCAATTTTAGTCTTTTTTTAAATGTCAGAATATAGGTAAAAGTACAGAGTAGAAAATTAATAAACAAGATAAGAAGTATGTAATAATAATAAAAATAATAAATAAAAATAAATAAAAATAATAATAATAAATGGTTTTCGTGGGAGAATCACCTCAATGGCGCTTTACAGCATAATTTATCTAACCTGTAACTTATCACTTAGACATATCTAATAACTTCCATCTAAGATTTATTACTATTGGCTTACAGCTAAGATTTATAACTAGTGATCTAGAAACTAACTAATTAAGACTTATAATCAGTGACTTATATTTAAGACTTATAGTTAGTGAATTAATAATTAAAAAACCTTTGTAACTCTTTTCCGCCTATTTATTTTCCACCGGGCCGGTTTCACCCCATCACGGGCATCGTCAGACTGGCACAATGAATACTAAATCTATAATATATATAGCATCGATGTCGGGAGTGAGTTACTTGCTTTCTAATATTGTTTTATTGTTTTTCTAATATTGTAAGTAATAAAAACAATATTAGGAAGCAGGGAACTCACTCCCGACTCCCGATATCGATGAATACCATAGATTTAGTATTCATTGTGCCAGTCTGACGATGCCCGTAATAGGGTGAAACCGGTCTGGTCGAAAATAAATAAGTGGAAAAAAAAGTTACAAAGGTTTTTTAATTTAAAAAAAATCATTTTAATATGGAATTACACCATGAATTGACAGTTTCAAAATTGGAAATAATATTGTTAGAGTTATAATTAGTTATTTTGTAAACTTAAACGTACAAATAACTAAAATAAAAAAATTAAAAATAAATAAATAAAAAAATACACAGTGACTTGAAACTAGTGACAAACATGTTTATAAACAGGTGAATTTTATAAATAGTATTGTTTGTCAAAGTGTACAAATCAGAACACAACCTGATATATTACGATGTAATGATCAGTCTTCCTATCCCTACCCTACGGAGTAATTGCGTGCTTGTTGCTTAGTAATTAGGTAGGTACCTACTGACAAATTTGGTAATAATGAAAAATAAAAACATGGTTGTTCGTTTCTTGCGTCTGGCATAGCGCAAAGGTAATCTTTCCGCTAAGTACAAAATACCCCGAGCCCGGACCCGACCATGTGTGGGTCTTCACACAGGATTTAGTGACATCCACTTTTACTTAACCGCGTCTCCGTCTAATTTCCTCTTCCAACCCGTCTCTCAACGCTCCCCTCCCCGCCCTCAACTAAGAACTAAGCCATTAGCTTTTAAACTTCGGGCGTCCTAATGCATTGTGAGCGCGTCAATTTTTTTTTTGCAAAAAATGTGACAACCATGCATTGAATAACGGGTACAACATACTCGTACGTAGATTTTTTTCCTGGAGAAACGTGCCAAATCTATTTTGAAGAATTAGGCATTCGATTTTGTAATTTAATGTTTCCAATCTGTTTGAGATAAAAGGTGCCAAAATCAGACGTCAATCGGATATACAGTTTCACTTTCACCACCTGTCGCTTCGATAAGGCACTCTGAAAATAAAGCAGATGAGATGAACGTTCTAACACAATAGTGTAATTTATCAAAGAAACAAATCACTTTGTGGATCACATTATAATTTGAACGGAAGAAATTTTTCGTTTTAAACCACTTTATTTTATTAATATTTATGTATCATCGACCGTGTACGCTCCTGATGACGGTTGGGTTCAACCGAAACCGGTCGATAATGCATAAATATAATAAAATAAAGTGATTTAAAACAAAAAACAAAAAAATCTTTAATTTAAATTACAATGGGGTAAATCAACTGGCCGAAGAAGGTTGAAAGTAGACTGAATGCTATAGAAACGAGATTCATAAGGCGAATGTGTGATAAAGTAATGTATTATCGTGTAAAATAATTTTAATTTCGCAAATAATGCAAGGTTGATGTGAGCGTGATGAGTAAAAATAAGAAAGGGACGCTTAGCTGCTTTGGGCATGTATAGCGGATAAACGAAAAAAGGAGTATTTGGAGAATATATGACGCTAATGTGAATGGAAGAAGTAGCCGCGCACACCCGAGGACCACATGGCACGATCAAGTGAATTAATTACTTGATTCGGCCCATGCCAAGAGTCAGAATAACAGAAGGGTCTGTATGAGACGATGTATGAATGTGAATGAAGCAAGAAGTGTGTTGTATGGCCGAATTTTGGCGGTCCGTCCTCTCTGCCTACCCCTGCAGTGAAACGGAGTGATAGTTACTTAGTTATTTAGTTAGTAGTAACAAAAAAAAAAAAGTTTTTTTATATTATATAATACAAGAGTCTCAACTGCTGCCGAAGCCAGTGGGACTATGGCATGTGTGGGATGTTTTGAGTCGGAAGGTATTGAGAAATAACACAATTAATAAGATGGTAAGTATGTTTTCTGTATCTGTTTGTACATAATTAGTTAAGAAATATTTGTACAGCGCCCTTGAGGTGATTTTTCACAAATCGCTATACAAATCATCCAATTAATAATAATAGTAATAATAATAAATTAAATAAATTATTATTATTAATTAAATAAAATTTACTTGCGCATGCCGGGATTTCAACCCGCAACCTAGGTAGCCAAGGATTGTAACCACTCAACTACGGAGACCGTCTTTGCTACTAAATCGCTTAAAAGTTTATGGTTACTAACACTTTATTCATAAAACTCGATGAAAATTGAAAATAAAGCGATTTTTATGTGAGGTTAATGTTCCAAGTTCCAACACAATAGAGTAAATCACAATATGTATTGATTTTCAAACGTCTAAACTTAAAGTCGAGCGCACAGTTTACTCCCACGCTGTGCAAATGGCTTCCCAAAGTAGTAAAACCGTCCGTATATAGAGGGCGTAAATGTACCACGAGGTGCCTCTTGAATGCTGCATTAAGAGCAAATATTTATCTACAATGTTTTTTTTTTATTAAAAAAACCCCTGTAACTTTTTTCCACTTATTTATTTAGTGAAGCTAGCAGTCCACAATGAAGTGCTGATACCAACCTTGGTGTATGGCAGTGAGGCATGGAATCGGCAGAGGAAGGATGAAAGTCAACTGAATGCCGTAGAACTGAGATCTCTGAGGCGAGTGTGTGGTAAAACCAAGTATGATAGTGAGAAGAATATTGAGAATGGTAAAGCGTGATGAGCAAGATTAAGAAAGGGAAGTTTAGATCGTTTGGGCATGTAGACTGAATGAACGAAGAAAGGAACGTAAGATAAATATATGACGAGAATTCGAATGGAAGAAGAAGCAGGGGACGCCCGAGGAAGACATGGCACGATCAAGTGAATCAAATACTTCAGTCGGACCATGTCAGAAGTCGTAATAATAGAAGAGAATCTATTATAGAATGTTTGAATGTGAATGAAGCAAGAAGTTTATGCCAAAATCGAGTTATTATGCTGTCCGTCCTCTCTGCCTACCCCTGCGGGGAAACGGCGTGATGGTTAGTTAGTTAGTTGGGTATAACTAGAATATAAAACTAACACATTACGTATTTAAAACTGATACATATTTATATACAGAAGTGCATATTTTAAATATATAATATGAGGCATATTTACGTTCTAACAACCTACGTAGTACCGACGTCTTTTAACACTCGTCCGTGAGTATTTTTTCGTCCAGTAATGTTTATTGACGATGTTGCTTCGGATCCAGTTTAAATATCAAACTGTCAAACACGAACATGTTTATCGAAGATTTATCGTGTTTATTCCGAACAATGTGTTTGAGAATTTGCGAGTAAATCCGATGTAGGAGACCACACAGGTCATGCAGGATACGCAGAACACGTGTTGTCCGTCCAGAACAAAAAAAGGCCTAGAGACGGAAAGATGTTAAATGGACAGAATTTGAGATTTCTCACAGAAAAGACACCAAACACATGGCCGATTTTGACCGTCGCTCCACGGTGGGTGATTGATGGCAATGGGAAGGACTTAATACGAAACTTCTGCCCTTTGCACTGAATGGGCTTGCTAATGGAGCGTGTATCCTCGTTAGTATTATTGAACTTGGTATACTCTAAAACCAGAAGACGATAATTCTAGACATTCTGTCGGGAGATATCGCAACTTTGTTCTTTACAATTTTCTTTTCAGATTTCAGTAAGAGTGGTTAAGTTCATCGAATATTCAACTTTTGATGACAGAATGTATAAGTTAATGCATTTCATCAATATTTCTATCTAGAATTTTCATGGTAATTTTAATAATAATAATAATAAATGGATTATTTCTATAGCGTCGTTTTCGTGAGAAAATCACCTCACGGGCGCTTTACAACATAATTTATCTAACCTACACCTTATCATTTAAACTTATATGTAATAATTGGCTTACAGCTAAGATTTTATTTTTTTTTAACTATATTTTTTTGTTATTTTCTAACCTTGTTAAGCACTCTTGAGTTGATAATGGCCGTATAAAAATTAATCAAGTATTACAATATTTTTCTATGATAATTTTTCACAATAATGGTCGATTTTATACTTTATACTAGAGTTTCTAGTAGTCTATGTGTGTTGTATGTATGTAGGTCTTATATATTGTCTGTCTATATAGTACTTTTATTACTATTGATATTGCGTTGTAAACAGAAACTATCAGCTTCGAATGAAATTTCTCGTCACGTCTCATATCCATTAGCTTTCTGAAATTAGTTCGGGGCGTTCGCTTGTTTTCCTAATTTGCCCCAGTTGTCATCGGGGACTTCCCAGGGATCCGTTTTTCAATCAATCCACCTACTACTACCTATATAATATGCAAATAGGTGCATAATTTCCAAATATTTGAAAAACCACGAAAATTACAACAACAAAAGTTAAAACTAAACCATTAATAAACACATTGAATACTTGGCTAGCTGAAAGAAACTATTTGTATTAGAAATAAGGAAATATTATTTTATTTATGATTAATTGCTTTATGTTTTTAATTTTTTTGATACATTTTTGTAGAAATATTTCAGAGTAAAATTCGAGAAATATGTATGTTTTAAGTTTGTTACATATATCTTTTGTAATGTTTTTTTATTTTATACACTGATTTTTTTAAATGTTTTTATTTTACATATTTTGTAACCTTGCCTGTAAATTTATTGTTTTAAATAACCAACTCCCGTTAGACAAATTACAAAAAGTAGTTTATCGGGACTTTTTGCATTGTATTTTTTTCTTTTGTAAAATTAAATTAAAAAAAAATAATAAAATTGTATGAAATGTGAGGTTATGCTCGGCTTGGTTTTCGCTTTACTCCGACTGTGTGGTAACGAATGGGCTAAAAATTTGGATTTCATCTAATAATTATGGTCCGAAGATGAACCATCCTCTAAAACTAATATTTGCGGAATATATATCTTATAATTAAATTTAATTAAAATTAACTAAAATATTATATAAATAGACTAGAGCATACTAAACTTACAATACTCGTCTCAATTTTAATGAAGGATTAATGATTAATAAGTATACAAATAATTTTTTATTTATATTATTATAAACGCCCTATACGGGTTTTTACATATTTTGTTAATTACAATATTCACACAGGTGCAAAACACATCACAGTAGGTACATAGATAATATAGATAGTCTTCATGAAATACAACAACTAAATATTTCATTTGTGTCGCGAAAAAATACAGGAATAACATAGTGTAAGTACCATTCCAAATAATTAGCTACAGAGGCGAATATTCAAAACATACATCACATTCACTGATACACTTATACTCTAGCCACATATCTTAATAATTGCTGAGGATATTTGCAATAATCGTCTGTTTGTATTTGTATTCCGAGCCGTTGAACATGTTTACTATGTTTGAAAAAGTATTAACTTCTGCGTGAAGTCTAGGTACAAGTGAATTTTTGAATGACGTAGTCAATATTGAATAATAATAATATTTATATAAATTGAAAATAATAATATTGACAAATCGTTAGATTACATGATTTCTAGCTGTTTGAATATGTTATATGGTGAAATAAAAAAAATATATATTAAAATAAAACAGTTAATGAAAATATTGAAGACTTGGATAGCTGAAAGAAAATAGATGTGTAAGATAATTAGGAAATATTATTTTATGTAAGATTTTTTGTTGTTATTTATGATTTATTTTTTATAGGTTTTAAAGATTCAACTGTGTTACATATGTTTATTTTATTTTATATAGATATATTAGTACCTACCCTAATTGTAAACTTATTATAAGATTTTGAATGTCAAGCATCTGTTAGTCAAATTACTAAAAAGTTTTAATAAAAAAAAAATCATTTTATTAAAAAGTAGTTAATTGGGACTTTATTGCATTTTTTTTTTCAAAATTTCTTAAGTATGAATTTTGTTGTTAAGGGTAATATGATAAATTAGCAACTTATGCGTTTAAGAAGTAGATTTGAATGTTTTGGTATTTCGTCCAGCCTCGGAACATTCCCGAATGAGAAAAGAAATTCCACTGTGCTTTTCTCAAGTATTAATTTAAAAATAAATACTTATTTAATTTTTATGTGAACAATGGTTTTCTAATTAAATGCATGTTTTTGCCTGTTTGAAGCAATGCTCGTGGCTCGCACCCCGGCCGCGTGTCTACCGGATCACTGGGGAGCTTTGCGGTAATCCGTACGTGGCTTGTCGCATTCTTACATAGCCCAGTGGGTGTGCCGGGCCTCATTCCAACTTACCACAATGAGAGGTGTCAGCGAGGAGGATGGATTTGGTATTTCTACTGATTTCCCGCACCTCCTGAGGGAATGCCGATCTTTGGTTGATCTGGGAAGATTACCCACCTTTTCCTAGACTCTGCAGGAACTTTGGATGTCAGACCATTGAGTAATTAGATGGTGGTAAGTTTGGCAAGGAAGTGAGACAACTTGGTACAAATAAACATTCACTAATCGTTTGATATGACCCATTGGTAACGAGTCAATTCGGCACAGTGATAAATGTGTTCCCATTTTTAAAGTGAAAATAAAGTCATGAAAAGTGATGAAGAAAATAATTTGGTTTACTAGCTTAGGATAGATTAGGTTTTTAGGCTAGTTTAAAAAAAATGCATTTAATCACTTTTCAAACGTGTGCCGATTTATCACTGCGCCGAATTGTCATTGATCCGACCCATCTTATTAACTTAATTTACTTAATCAAACCATACGTATTTGTGGGGCGTCCCCGACTTCGGTCATACACTTGTTTTTCATATAATACTCTCCTATTCTTTATTTATATTAATCATTTCGCTTTCTTATCTTCATTCGTAATACTCTATGACATTAAAAACATAAATAAATAAATTATATTTCTTTGTGGATTCATATTTATTAAATCAATAATAATTACTTTTTTTAAACCACTGTATTTAATAATTACTTTGTTTAAAACCACTGTAATCAATAATTACTTTGTTTAAAACCACTGTATTTAATAATTACTTTGTTTAAAACCACTGTATTTAATAGTTACTTTGTTTAAAACCACTGTATGTAATAATTACCTTGTTTGAAACCACTGTATTTAATATGTAAATATCTACATGTTTCAGGAGCAAAGCTCTCTTCCGGATAAACAATTTACCTACAATAAATTTACTAGGTAAATTGTTTATCCTGATGAGGGGAGCCTCGCTCCTGAAACATGTGGATATTTTACATATTAAATACAGTGGCTATAAACAAAGTAATTATTATTGATATGATAAATACATTATAATATAATGTATTAATAATGTAATGTAATGATGAAACAGTAGGCAAAGAGAAATTGACGTATTTAGGTCTATAGAATGTTGCCAAGATCTGAAAAAGGGAGGGTTTTAAGATAGGGGATTGCGTACAAGTTTTGACCATTAGCGAACAATAATAATAATTACACATGGATGAAATTACAAATGTAAGGATTTTCACGTGGATGAAATATAACGATACGTAACTTACACAAGTTGGAATTACACACGTTCAAAATTTGTATTCATTTGCTAATTTTAGTACGTGATATTTCGTCCATGTGAAATTCCTTCGAAGCGTAATTTCGTCCGTATAGGTAGTGTAATTATGGAAAGTGAATTTCTATGTAATTCCATCCTGACACCATATGACAAGCCGTTCTATCCGTGCAACACTGGGCAAGTATACCGGTTAATAATATAAAATATTATCAAATATTAATATATAATATACGGTAGGTACAGTTTGAAATTTAAAAACAGACAAAAATTGAGGGCGCTATTAAATGGTTTTAAATGGCAACAAAAAGATGGCTCATAGGGAAATCAAATCAATTTTAAAAAACATAGTGTTCCAAGTTCTCTTTTTTTAAACTTTAACCGAAAGGTCTTCAGAAACGATATAACAATGTATTTATAATAAATAAAAAAAATTAAAATTAATTCGTAGATAGAAAACATATACGTTAAAAATTATTTATATCGATTTATCTTGTTTCTTTAAAATGAACTGTCAAATACAAATATAACACATATTTGTAAAAAGCATTAACTTTGTGGCTCGCCATAATTTACAATAAAAAAACACATAAATTTGATGAAGACCACTTTTATTTTATTAAAACTCTACCGGTTTCGGAAGCACCCTTCCTTCATCAGGAGAATATTAAAACTAACTTATGATATAGAATATTGACAAGACATATAAATTTTAGGTGTTGGAGTGGGGGTAAGCAAATGGGTAGGGGTAATTGTAGGATTTCCGGGAAGAACAGAGCGATTTATTGGAAAAATATTCAGAATGGGACTAAAAGATAAGTTAATTTGGTTATTTAAAATACTAGCATTATTATTAAGGGATTTTCTAATTTCGAGTGCTTCTAAGTTATCCAATTTTTTGCTTTTATTGTTACGGTGAAGAATTGTAACCCCTGTGTCCTTGTTAAAAGTGTGATCTTTGGAAATTAGATGATTGGCAAATTCTGAGAAGTTATTATTATTTAAGCATCTTAAATGTTCTACAATTACCCCTACCCATTTGCTTACCCCCCACTCCAACACCTAAAATGTATATGTCTTGTCAATATTTTATATCATAAGTTAGTTTTAATATTCTCCTGATGAAGGAAGGGTGCTTCCGAAACCGGTAGAGTTTTGATAAAATAAAAGTGGTCTACAACAAATTTATGTGGTTTTTTTTATTGTACAAATATAACATTTCAAAGACTAAGTCAGTAGCTTAGTGTCGCCACAGTAATGATATTTTATATCGCATAATATTAAATATCTACAATGCCGAGCTATAAGTTTTTACTTGTTACACATTTTTTATTTATTTTTTTATCGTAGTTAAGCAGGTCCCGAAAAAAACCCGGGAATTCCCATATGACCCATTTCCGTATCCGTTTAAACGCTGACAGGAAGGTATTAGTACACCTGAAACCTCGTGCCATTGTGCCTGCCATAATCCCCATTGTGCTTTATCTTCCAAATTGACATGTTTACGCATAATCTTCCCCAGATTCTCTCATTCGAGGATTAACTAGAGAACAGGCAGAAACTATTTAGCAAAAATAGACGCCATATTTTACTTGACTCATCAATGGTTTGTTGGGTAGATGGGATAAAATCTTAATTCCCTCGAAGACTTAAAATTTTGCGTAGTTTTCGAAAAAAAGGCATATCCTTTGAAAGACCTTTGTGTGGCTGTGGACGGTGTAATGCATTTTTTTTATGTTTTCAATGGGTGGGCAAATTGTGAGGTAAACAAACTTTTAAAATGGTACACAATGGAACAAGGTGAAATATTGTGACAAAAAAAGTACTACCTACATCCCACACATTTGTATCTATATTAGATACTCGTACATGCGCTATCTTTCTAGTAATTTAATTAAATATTTTGATTAATATGTAGGTATAGCTTGGCATTTAATTATAGATTTATCATTTTGGAACTACTGAATGTTATTACTATTGCAACACCAAGCTACTGACTTCGTGTTTGAAATGTGTTATTCACATTCAAATGTTTTCACATTTCGCTTTTGACAGTTCGTTTTAAGGAAACAAGACACAACATCACACCTTAACAAACGGATTGCAATCCTTGGAGCACAGACGTTAGGTGCAACATGAGAACGTGTCGCTTCTATGATACGTTCTTGTGTTCAACAGCGGCTGTGGAATGATTTGCCGGCCTCTGTGTTTCCTCCCTCTTACAACATGGGTCTCTTCAAGACCCAGGTTTACTCCTTCCTATTCTCTTAAAGACCCTACACACAGCATCCCCCAAAGATGACATAGGCAAATATATATATGTATATCATATATGTTTAAAAAAAATTATAGTATTGATCTGTGACTTTATTTATCTAAAATCTAGTCCATGGTTATGTCGATACATAAAATTTCAGAAATACTAAAAAAATCGCATTTCCATGTAATTACCTTCCTTTAAAAGGGTTAAATAATGAAATTGTTTTAACAAATAATTTTCTTAAAATATGATGTAGTATCATCTCCTTTCGGAAGTACTATCAACTAATTTCTGAACACCGGTTGGTTAAAGTAAAAACAAAATATGCACTTGGACCACTGTGCCTTTTTTAACCCACCTACATTAATCTTCCTCTGAGCCATTTCGTGATATTTTTTTATATTATTAAATGAATATCAGACTGTATGAATCAGATTTTGTGTCATTTAGAGCGAATTATTTTCAGTAGGCTAGTCGGAAAGATTTTTTTTTATCGGTACTAAAATTGTAGTAATTAATAATTTCTAAAACGTTATTAATTTCCATAGGCAAAGAAAATTGTGGTTAGGGAAATGGATATAATTAATTTCTCTATTTCAACTATGTCGTTTATCGCAGCAGCAAGTCCATAAAGTCGCCTTCTGTGCAGAATAAACAGAATTACCCGCCGCCATCAGATAAAGCACAGGTTCTCAAACTGTGGTGATGAGTAGAGACCTGAAAAATTGGCTTTCTTTTTTGGGAAAAGTTTGATATGTTTCGGTGAAAAACGCATCATTTTTAGTGAAATTTATTTTTGGAAAATAGGGTTACGTCTCGGCAAAATTGGTGGTATTTTGTAATAAAGGTGGTGTTTTATTCCCTTTTTAGTATTTAACAACGAAAGTGGTGTAATTTTGTTTTGTCCTTTTTATACATATTTTTTTATTACAATTTTTTTTGAAAATTTTGAAGTTGGTAAAAACCATAGACATATAAATATTTAGAACATACAATAAATATTAGTTACTTGAATTAAATATTTTTTTTTGTATTTAATATATAGGTATTATGTCAATATTTGAATAAATATAACCAATGTACATGTATTCTTTTTAAGATAAGTTAAATAAATAAAAATATTGCGCACCACAGATTTGACACCTCTAGTCTATAATTAATAGGAACCGTTCCATTTTCCCTCTGCCATTCAGCACCGCGCTACCTCTTACAGCCAAATGAACTCCAGCGTGTTGTTTTACTGACACCACCGCCCTCCGTGCTCCCTGCTCTCCGCTCTCCGCTCTCCGCTCTCTGCTTTCACCGCTCATTCCGTTCATTCTACGCGACAAACCTCCCTATCAAAACACCCGCCGTGCATAGCTTTCAGTTCTCATCCTCCGCCGGCTCTCTCTGGGCAATTCAATTGAGTTGTTAATTTATTTCTATTGCTTCCTCCCGTGAAGTTACCTATTCTTGTGTAACTCATTGTTCCGCTTCTTTGACACGACCGCGACTTTCTCAGTCAAAGAGTTTGGAATACATTAGCATGGTTCGTACTGCCATCGTTCAATCTAAAGTTTAACTTGCATTTCGCAACAGTGATTAGCTAACATTTTAACTAGACAACTAATTACCCATCACGCAGTTTTTCTCCAGGGTAGGCAGAGAACGGACCGCCAAATAACTCGATTTTGGCATCCACTTCTTACTTCATTCACATTCATACATCGCCTCATACATTCTCTTCTGTTATTCCGACTTCTGACATGGCCCGACTTAAGTATTTGATTCAGTTGATTGTGTCATGTCTTCCTCGAGCGTCCCCGGCTTCTTCTTCCATTAACATTAGGTTCATATATTATTCTTATATTCCGTTCTCCGTTCATTCGCTCAACATGCCCAAACCATCTAAGCCCTCCTCTCTTAATCTTACTCATAACGCTTTCATCAGCCTTGAATTCTTTACGAATCTCAACATTTTTCACACGATCATACATTATTTTACCATACCTTCGCCTCAGAGATCTCATTTCTACGGCATTCAGTCTATTTTAATCCTTCCTCTGCCAGTTCCATGTCTTACTGCCATATATCAGAGTTGGTATCAGCACTCCATTGTGGACTGCTGGCTTCGCTTCTTTGGAGAATTTTTTGTTAGAGCCAACCGCGTTCAGTCTTCCGTTAATGGAGTTTTCTGCATTCACCCTTCTTTCAATTTCCCTATCAGTCTTTCCTTCTCTCGTGAACATACTTCCCAAATTAACAAATTCATCGATCTGGTCCAAGTATTCATCATTCACAACTATAGTGCACACTGTTTTCGTACTCTCTCTTTCAAACATCATGACCTCAGACTTGCTTGCCTTCATTATTAGCTCATACATTTCGTTTATCCTAGATACGAGGGACTGTAAATCTTACATACTGTTAGCAATCAGCACCGCATCATCAGCACACAACAGGCAACATACTTTCAGATTACTCATTTTCGCGGCCAAGCCCACCTTTTTCAAGATTGAATAACCATCATCAGCACACAACAGGCAACATACTTTCAGATTACTCATTTTCGCGGCCAAGCCCACCTTTTTCAATTCTTGCGTACAATTATCCATGTATAGATTGAATAACCACGGTGACATTACGCAGCCTTGCTTAACACCTTTTGTGATGTCAAACCACCCTGTAAAATCCCTCACTTCCTTACCTTAAAAAAACCCGCAACAGAACATCCCCAAAGGTGACACAGGCCTGAGATAATATACAATAGAGCTCTTATCCATAGAATAATAATAATAATAATTTTTCTTTTCTTTTTCTTTTTTGTATTATGTACTATATTATATATTATGCAATTTCAAACATTTTTACGTCATCCGAAATATTAAAAAAAAGTTGATTTGTTTTTTTTTCACAATGTAATGCACTCATATTATATTATATTATGTATCACGTAGATCAGGCTAGTGCTATTTTTATTTTAAAAAAATATATTATCTACAAATTAAAACGTTTCCCTTTATAACTTCTCTGTGTACATTATTATACATACGAGTATATCATAAATATGTTACACTTATATACCAACTATGTATCATGTTCTTTTTTTTGTTGATTTAAAGACTTTTTTTCTGCAAACAAAATCATTTAAATGTTAAAATATATAAGAGCCCATCGGGGTTGTTGATAAATTAATAAATAAATATCGTCCTACAATTCATATTGCATATTCATTATTATAGTTATATTCTACCATATTACTAACAATATCGTAAGTATATATTTACAAGCAAAACTACTCGTACATAGGTGATTACCCAACTGGAATACCTAACTAATAATTATTCACGTTCCTCCTACATCCTATATATAATTTGGCCGTAGCTACTAGGGTGTCCTTACACGGGCCAAAAATATTTTTTTAAAGAAATCTGATACGCATACGTTTTAAAATTATTTTATTTAATCTTACACACTCGTTAGTGAATTATCAGCTTCCTAGAATAACGTTAATCTATGCCGAATTGACGACAAAGAAAAAAAAATCGGCGGCTTACACCTCTCCATGGGCCTCCGCCCCCCAGAACCCCCAGATAACAATCATTTACCGATTAACTTTAAAAAAAAACTGAGGAAGATGGAACATGCTTTTGATTATGTTTGTAATAAGCAAGGATGTAATTTTTTTTTTTACATGTTATTGAATAAAAAATATTTAAGAAGGCTTTGACTGCCCAACTAGAAACAAATCCCGTTTTAGGACAGTCAAATTGACAAGTTTAGTTCATATATATATACACATATACATGAAATAATATTAGAGAATCAATAAACAAATTTTAAAAATGTGCATTTTTTACTTTAGTGTAGAGTAATAATAAATTACATATGAAGGTTTTATTAAAATTGTACATATCTATTAATCAGCATTTGTTCGCTTTTTACCCTCCCTAAATGGAGAGGCCAAAGATTGATCAGTTTACGCAGGACGTTTGTACTTTTCATTTTCAATGAATCGGGTATGATGTTGAATATTAACAACTTCCAATTTAAATAAACTCACCATAAAATGAGTCTCTAAGTTCTTCATTTGACGAAATGTATCGATTCCCAAAACTCTAAATATTTTCTTTGTTCAAATTTGTAACCATTGTTGGTTTTTGCTTCTTGATCAACCTCCTCTTCAAATGTTGACAAGATAGCTTTTTCGTCATTTAAATGCTATAAATGCTGGTACATTCTTCGGCTGTTTTTGAGATGATTTCATCAACATTTTCATATGCCCTCATCGACTTTAGGAAGCACAGATCCTGGTAAGGAGATATTGCTGGTGAAATACATTGAATCCATGGCTTAATATTGGATGTTACATTGTCATAATAAATAATAAATTACACATTTCGCAGTGCTGCCTTGTCTTTCTTGGTTAATTCGTACTGAGAGCTGAGTGTAGTGATATTTTCACAAAGTAAATTACTCTCGCCATCCAACGAGCCGGAGCATGGCACCTGGTGGTCTAATTTTCAATCCACATCGATCAACATCACCAACTAAAAACAAGATGTGCAGCTCAATTAACTCTCGGAAGCGTCTCTTACGATATTTGCATGTAGTTTAGCTCCATAGGACTGTAACAATGTATCGATTTCAGAATTCTAAAATGTGCTCTTACGTTTTATTTTGCAGGAATGAATCCGATTGGGATTAAAGATTTTCTATTTTTCTATGAACATTTCGAAAAGCGGAATATCTGGAATATATAAACTTCTCGAATTTTAGATTCAAACACACTTTTCGATACAAGTTCATAGACTTGATGGTGGCTAGCAAAAAGTAACAATTCTCTGTCGATATTCTGTTCCAAATGAAGACAGACACTATTGATATGATCTGTATTCGTGGCCGTAGTATCACAACACACGATTCCAATCGCTGATCCCATTTCAAGCAGCTTGTTCCCGCTCTTTACCTGATGAATTGTTCGTTTTCGGTAGAGAAATAAGATGTTCCTCGTTTCCATATGAAATTAGAATAGGCAGACATTTTTCTTTAGTACCTCGAACCTCGAACGATAAGAGGTGGTAACAATTTACTATCCAAGTGAAGATTAAAACAATCGTTGCAAGTATGAAAATCTTGACTTTTTGCGATGCAATTCGGCACAAGTAAACGCAGTCTAAATAATAAGAAACTTTATTTGAGTGTTTTAACATAAAAAAATGAGAGGATATTCGTCAAAAATAAATAAAGTCGAAAAATAAGGGACACCCTTGTACCCACTTATATAGGAACAACTAGATATGACACGTGCCTTACTAGAATTTCCTGGAATGTTATTTTAAATAATATGAATACAGTTTTCCTGATATAATTAAGTTGTGCCAGTTAATAAATTTTACAGGTGTTTCTAATATCCGCGTACTACATTATAATTGAAGCTAAACTTATGGAGAGTAGAACAATAAAATGAAAAATAAAAAAAAGGATCTTTCGTAATAAATAATTTGTTTTATTTAATATTAAATAACTATTGTTAGAATGTCTCATTATTACATTTAAATAGTAATAAGTAGCAAGTATGAATTATTGTTAAAAAAAATATGGAAACTATGGAATTCCCAATTTGTGTAAAGTATGAGGAATACTTGAGCGGGAAATCTATCTATGGAAAGTAAAGCTACATTCTTTTTTAAGTAACATTTTATTTATTTCATAATATTTTACAAAAGTCGCAAATAATGTGACCTTACTGGGAAATTGAACATGGTTTTATTGATGGATTATAAAGTTAGGTCAAGTTTTTTGTAAGTTTGCTAAATTTTTTATTGTAATTGTGTTAAATTTTTTAATTAAGTTTTTGTAATTATGTTCAAATATTACCGGAGGAACATTATAATGTAATAAATTAATAAAAAATCTAAAATCCAGGAGAAAACATACAGTGACCGTTAAACTCTGTTAGGTTGCAACATCATATCTATGTTCTTCCTTCCCGTGTCCATAATCCATGGTCCAAGTGGAATGTAAGTTGTAATGAGGATCTTGTGAATCGACCCGAGTTTGTATATATATGTTTGTATAAGTTATCCTGATTTTTGAATGTGCTAATCAAAATATCTTTGGAATATAATTTTTTCAAAGACATTAAATTCAGGACAAAATATCATTCAAAATATCATATAATGTGATATATAAAAAATATCATATAAAGTGAACTATAAAAAAAAAATAGTGTAACGTGCCTCCCGTGCGTAGTAGGGTAGATTATAAATTATTGCAGGATGAATTTTGGAATACAGAATTCAAAACACGCGTGTACCACAACTACCCTACTAGGTATAGAGAAAAACAAATATGTGTATATGTACTTCATTTTTTAAAGAATGTCATTAATAAATCACAAAATGTATACAGAGACTTAAAAAAAATAGATAACTGAATTTGCCAATCATTCTTTAGATAAGAATAAATATTATTCTTTTGATATAAATAAAGGTTTAAAAAATTTACATAAAAAATACAACCGGTTTACAATTATAAGAATTTGAAATTTAAAAAATTAGAAACTTTTATTAGTCAATTAAATATAATTAATAATATTTTTTTAATAGCTGTCTTTTGAATTTATTTTCATATTAACATAATAATAAAATTGATTTATTTTTAATTTCTAATATAAATTTGTTATTCAAAGTTTCATAATAATTTTTTATTAACATTTTTTATTAATTATTACCTACTTTAATCAATTTTCGTTTATGTTTATAATTTGTCTATTGTTACATTATTATTTTTTAGTATTCTGCATATTCCTAATGAAGAAAGCTTCGCTTTCGAAACATGTTGATATGTATATATTAATAAAGTGGTGATTAGAAAGTGATTTTTTTATTCATTTATTTATACCCTTCACTTAGTAAGTCTATATCACCAGATATATACACAAGAAGAATGTTAATTGATTTGACAATGTTTTTAATTTTTTTTTAATAATCAAGTTGATAGTAACTAATTGAGTGAGATACACTACACATTAGAACCAGATGGAAAAGATTTATTTTTATGTTTTCTGGACATTAGACCGAGATCGTCAAGATTGGTAAATGAAATAAGTAAACATCAAAACATTAACCCTTTCTTAAATACCATGAATTCATTTAAAATCTTAGTGACGATTTTTTTATCTTTTGATAAATTAAATTAAAATATCAAAATAAATTAAAAATAAAATCTTCGAAATTTTTTTTTCTGACATTATTTTGCTTCCAATATTTTTAATATCTTCGTTTGTTTGGCCACCGTATCGTGTACACGCGTTTGCACGCACCGAGTATCAGTGAGTTAGGTAAATAAACACTGTTATTTGAAACTAAATAATTCATATTACGTACACCATACATGTTGTAAACATATTTATTAGAGATATTTACACGCCGATTAATGATAATAATATTTTTATTGTAATTACGTTTAACTATAACCAAAATATTATTATTATTATTATATGTAAAAAGGAAAATAGAAAGAAAAAAAAAATAACAGTAGGTAATATGTAAAGAAAAGAAATGTCAACTGCGTGTTAATATGTTTGAGGATATTATAATCCTAGTCCTATATTTATTATTATTTTATAACCTAAATTCCCCGATCAATTTAAACACCAACTGACGAAGATGGCGGTGATAACGGTATGTGTTCATACTAACTGCGCAGGCGCAGACGTCACAAGCAGTCACCACTCACCACTACCAGCACAGCCAAAATATTCTAGCCGACAATCTCGGCCGGTGCCGGCCAGTGCATGCGCGGATACGCTACTATACCAGACGTGACTATCAAAGTTTGTAATACCCTCCGTTTGCGTAACATCAACCAGTACATAACTCAGTAGGTGATACGACTAGATACGAAATCAACTACTGAGTTCGTGCAGCTTCGAACGAGAGACGACTAGATACGTTTCTCGATCGAGCTAGCATGTAGTACTAGTCGGGCTCACACAGACGACCTGACCACAAGCGAGAGAGAGAGAGAGAGGCGACTAGATACGCATCTCTATCTTGTTTGTTATGTCTGCACAAATAATTAATTGTGCAACGCCCGACTTTAATTTTAACCTGATAGAAGCGACTAGATACGCATCCCTATCTTGTTATGTTTGCACAAAAAGAGGATTTGTGCAAACGGCCCATTTCAGTACATATTGGCTTTCGACAAGCGTAGTTCCGGGGGTTTTAGAAGAAGTGATGATAAGGTGCACGTTATCGTTTTCTTTTTCCTACGCCTCTGAACCTCGTTTTCGTGCCGAGACGCTACTGGGTGCTAACGGGACATTTCTCCGACCCCCGCCACCCCTACGGTCGCTCCCGGCGACGGTCCCGAAAACAGAGCGGGCTCTCATTGGTCGAGCTCCTCTGATCCACAAAAAACTTATCAAAATTATTGTTCTACCAAAATTGTCTGTCTTTGTAAGCGATTCCTGCGGCTGCGGTGACTGATCTAAATAAACGATCTTTTCTGATCTGTTCATTAGCACCCGCGGAATCGAGTAAACTTACTTAATTTATGTATGTACAATGCATTTTTTGTTATTTGACGGCAAAGTATCACCTGTCCTACTTTGACCCCCATGACATACTTTGTAATAATTTTGGCTTCCTTAATAAAAATAGGTGAAGATTGCAATAGGCTCAATTCAAGCAGAAGGTCGTGATTTACATCCTAATTTTTTGATCAAGTCGATCCAAGATTGACAGAGTCTACGGCAGCTCGCGAAATATTCACGAGTTCAAACTGCCCGATTCGCCGCACGGTATCGCACCGAAGTACTTGAACGACGAGTACATTTCTAAAAGCAGAGTATTCTCACGGATTCAACACGCCTTCTACCTACTTCGCCTGCATCTTCACCCGGCCTGAAAACCGACCGTGACTTTCTCTTCGCCCTCACCACCTCCTTGCAAGAAATCGTTTGCCTTTTTCAAGGCATCTCCCCCTTCCTTCCTACCCTGCTCTGAAGCGTCGAAGTGGCCAGCCTGATCTTCTTCTTCTAAAAACGTGCGGCAAGAGTTTACAGATCTTGTCCCATACAGCTACGATTACGTACGCCGTAATATGAATGTGTTCATAGATAATGTAGGCAACTGATTTATCGTGTCTGTACTGTACTGTTCTGCACTGTGCGGCGCTGGTAGATGTGAATAGACCTTTATAGGTAGTGATTATTATATAATTCTGCGATTAATATTACTTCTTCAGTACGTTGCGAGTGAATAAATCACGATTTAACATTCTAGAGATGATAATATTATCGTAAGTATGAAATTCGAGGATCTACTCGCAGGTACCCACGGATCTATCTATCGTCTGCTGTAATTTTCGTGGAAGTAAATTTACAAAAAATCCATACCTCAACTTCAGACGTCAATATTATTGCCTGCTGTCTTTATTAAGCTGCTGTCTTTAAGTCTTGGAGTTGAGGTATGATATCGATGGAGATGGCGTAAAGTGAACTGGTCTCATTAGCGCAGTCGGTAGATCGGTTGTCTCGGTAAGACAGGTCCTGGGTTCGATTTCCAGATGCGACTGATACCTTTTTATTTTCTGTGTTTTTTTCGGTTTCGTGTTTAATTTAGGATCGGTTAATATTACCTTCTTCAATGCATTTATTTAATAAAAAAAAACACAGGAACCAGTGGGCCTATGGTATTCCTATTGGGGTATGTTGTGAGGCTCAAGGGAGCGGGGAGAGGACGGAGTTGGAGAAGAAGAAGGCCAGCAAATAACTGGCTATTTAGATCTGATCACCTAACACCGTTTATGCCATTTCAAGCAACTTTTGATTTTGAATGGTGGCTCTTTCACAAGGGCGATACTGAGAGTATCTATCACTTGATATTTTCATTTTTAAAGCTTAACTTTAAAAGCTGAAAGATTTTTATAGCTTACAGATGGCGGTAATTGAAATATTTTAGAAAAAAAACACCCTTAGCAAGTGATGCTTTTAAATATTGAAATGAATTGTTTGTTGGCGGGTGTATACATGGAATAAAATAGGCTGAAACCGGTCAGGTCAAAAAATAAAAAGGGAAAAGCATTTAAATTGGTCGATTTATAACTTCTACGTATACTTTTATATGTAATAAAATTTGTGTATTCTGAATCGGCGTTTCCTGATCTACATATATTTACTCGTATACTCGTATATATATTTTTAATACATAATATTTTTTAAATGAAAGGCATTTTTTGTTTTAAACAATTTTATTTTATTTATATTGTTTCGGTTTCGGTTGAACTCAACCTTCATTAGGAATACACTTATAAACGTACACGAAACCGGTCTGTAATGCATTAATATAAATAAAATAAAATGGTTTAAAACAAAACAAAAAACTTTCATTTAAATTATAATGCCAAGCCACAAAGTGATTGCTTTCTTCGGTAAACATAATATTTATCATTGGATTTTATTTTTTTACAAAAATTTTATACAAATCTTTATTACAAAAAAAAAAAATGTGGATAGAACACAATTTAAGGCTAAACGTAATTTTATAAAAATACCATATATTACTGTAAAAATAACATACACCCGCCAAAAAAAAAGTTGTTTTTTTTTTAATATTTGAATTAGCGCCATCTGTGAGCGCGTATCACGTTTCGTCTAACCTTTAAGTCAGGCACTGAAATTATTAAAATGTTTTCACGTACCGATTTGCACAATCAAAAGAAAAAATTGAACTTTACAGAATTATTTGGAAATCTAAAAGTTAACGGAAGGTATAATAGATGGCCGAGTATTTATTAAAAGGTGATTTCCAAAGAATCTGTTTTCTTCGTCGAATTGTTTTAACTAGGCACATACCAGTTTATAATTTAATTATAATTGAAAAGTTTTTGCGAACCTTTTGTTGTTTTTAAGGACTCACTTTACGTGGAACAAAAATAGAAACAGAACAATATTTATTTTGAAAAAATATATAAAATTATTGAAACGCTAACTAATTAACCATCACGTCGTTTCACCGAAGGGGTAGGCAGAAAGGATGGACCGCCAAACAGCTCGATCTTGGAATACACTTCTTTACTTCATCCACCTTCGTACAGCGTCTCATACATTCTCTTCTATTATTCCGACTTCTGACATGGCCCGACTCAAATATTTGATCCATTTGTCTTCCTCTGGCGTCCCCGCCTTCTTCTTCTATTCACATTCGCGTCATATATTCTTCTTACACTCCTTTCTTCGTTCATTCGCTCTACATGCCCAAACCATCCAGCGGAACGAGGTTAATAATATTTAAACAATAATATGAAGAAAAAAATCGCTTAGATGATTCGCGTAACCATGATACGGGGGCCGAGTCCGTATCTTTTGCGCAAGCTAAAGGAAGGTAAATCGGCCATAAACAAGGCGTTTCGACAGGCTGGTAGTCCGTATCGCGCTAACCGCTGACCGCTGTTAAGAGACAAATTGGTAACACAAACGTAACTATTATTATTATTATTATTATTATAAAATATTAAAATGTCTTGTTTACGGCCGATTTAACTTGCGTCAGCTGACGCAAAAGATACAGACTTGGCCCCACGTTCTTTTCTGCTTCCATCTCACGCTGATTTTTGCTGGTACGATAAAAATTGTTATATATATATTTAAACTCATAGATTAATTGCTTGCATACAACATGTATTATTACATTAAAAATTTCACCATCCTCCCCTGGATAATCAATTATGTATTTCCATAAATTAATTAAATAACGACATTTTTCTCCATTCGGATGTCGACATCTTCCATAAAATTAAGTCCTATGAAAATTGGCTCTTTGAGTGATACCATAAATAATGATGTGGGAGGAACGCGTATGTTTTCCAAGAAAATCAATTTCAAAAATGTTAAATACATTTTATACATTGACTCTCATTAAATATTTATTAACATTCATCCTTTCCACATGGATAAGATATCATTTAATAAAACGACTAATGTATGTATATTTTACCGATGGCTCAACCACGTGGTGCTGCAAAATAATAAGTTCATACATTTTCAGAATAACAGCTATACCTACGCTTTAAAAAATGAATTGATGATATATGTCGTATTGTAATTTTTTTTATGTACAGTACCAGGGAACATTTCACCCTGTCAACTGTTGTTAAATGGAGTGCTGATACCAACCCTGACGTATGGCAGTGAGGCATGGAACCGGCAGAGGAAGGATGAAAGTAGACTGAATGCTGTAGAAATGAGATCTATAAGGGGAATGCGTGGTAAAAGCATGCATGATCGTATGAAAAATGTTGAGATTCGTAAACAATGCAAGGCTGATGTAAGCGTAGTGAGCAAGATCAAGAAAGGGACGCTTAGTTGGTTTGCCGGGGACGTCCGAGGAAGACATGGCATGATCAAGTGAATCAAATACTCGAGTCGGGCCATGTCAGAAGTCAGAATAACAGAATCAGGGTATGAGACGTTGTATGAAAGTGAATGAAGCAAGAAGTGTATGCCCCATCATCGAGTTGTTTGGCGGTCCGTCCTCTCTGCCTACCCCTGCGGGAGAAACTGCATGATGGTTAGTTAGTTAGTTAGTTAGTTAGTTAACTGTTGTTAAAGGTAATCTTCTCTACCCAGTGAGCGAGCTGCCTATTGCTTCTGTAGGGCTTTTATTTATTTTTATTTCAGAGAATTGTAAACTGTTTTTTCTGTTCTAGCGGCACATGCTGATGGAAATCTTATATTTAAGCCCGCTCAATAAGGTAATGGAGGGTATATTAATACATTGATGATAAATAAAATAAACCTATTTCTTAGAATAGTAATTAAAGCCATGGTGAGTTGATATTACACAAAAATGACTCAATATATTACAAAATACCGTTACGTATCTTGTGGATTATACATATTTTTATGTTAATTTTGAAGTGTAATGTTTTTTTAAAGATATGAAATTGGTGTAATATATTCTATTTTGTTCTTTAATTGATTTTTGGATTTTGTATGTGAAATGTTTTTTTTTGTTTTCCTGTCATAATTTATTACACTTATATACCTACTATGTATCATGAAGTGGCGTGCATCCCATAAAGGCTGAAAGGCTATGCCTACCTTTCGTATTCAAGATTTAAAAAAAAAAAAACTCCATAAATTTGTGAATTCTCTTATTCGTTCTACGTGTAAAAAAATTTACTAAATGACCTTGAGCGCCTTATCCTTCATACGTTATTGTGTAATAAATATTGATTATCAACACCTGAAAAGCTACACCCTACCCTTGATCAAGGAACAATGCAGGCCACTGGTATCATGTTAGTTTTTAGTTTTGTTAAAACTTCACTGTCATTCTGTATTGTGCGCAAAAATACGTTAAACGTTAACACTATGTAAATGCCTATCGGGGTGTAAATAATTAATAAAAAATAAAATTAAAATAATTCCCGTAATCAAAATAAGTACACTATTACATGTTTTGTTGTTTTCCACACTTTTGCTGAGATGTATTTGACCACGTTTCATTCTAAGGTACAGATGTGTACGGTGAAGTGGATGAGCTGAGCGCTACACCCCGCGGGGAGTGCCTCCGTATCGCCAAGGAAGACGCCCGGTACTTATCCCTCGGGCTCCTCTTGTTCCGCTCAACCGTGTATTGGGACCCGGGGCGGAAGACGAATTCCGCATCATAATTCTCTCCCTCTAGCCACCGACCCACCCCTCCCCTTCCATAAAATATTTTCTTTTTGCCCACCCCCCCTTCCTCCCAGCCGTCTCCCCGCTATTCTTGCCCCGGGCCGTGGAGTTTCGAGGCGCCATTTTCTGAAACTTGTGTCTAATGTCTTTTGTCTTCCATATGATCCCGTTAAGTTCTCTCTGGTCTTTAACATTATACCCTTTTTAATTGTAAAATACTCTGTCGGTACTATTAATTTTGTTTTCATGGAAAGCAATTACTCTGCGTTTTGACGAATTTATTAAATCAAAATAATTTTTAACTCATCACCAATCAGTTTCGCTTATCCCCGGCTTCTCCAGGGTAAAACTTAAAACTTAAAATTAGATAGAGTGACCATATGCATAGGTGAGAAATTCAAATATCAATACTGTTGTCCCATTCTATTACATGTAAGCATCACTGTATTAATGTTCGATTGTTTAATATTATTACGATTAATTTAATTCTAGTTAACCCTTGGTCCAATAACTATAAGAAATATACCAATCTTTTTTTCCAGGAACTCATATATGGTACCATGTACTTAGATACCAAACAATGCATTATATATGTTGTCATCCATATGACCCTCTTAAGTTACCCTTCTAAAATCAAAATATAAAGTAAAGTGAGATCTGGTGTTATCTCTTTTTAAAAGACATGTCTGACATTAAGAGAAAGGGAGATAGAACGGGTATTGTGAGGTCCGAAATTTGGTTCCCAATGCGGAACAACTAGAATCGGAAGGTTATCTCTTTGCTTTCAGGTTTTCCCACTACTATACCAACAAATACAGTTACAAAAAATCACCTTTGAGCTAACAAGTTTTCATTTCAAGCCATTCTTAAACTAACTAACCATCACGGCGCCGTTTCCACGCAGGGGTAGACAAATAAAATAAACTGCCACACAACGCTGTCTCGGCAGGACTGACGTCAGAATTAATAGACTTGCCCTAAGTACTATTTCGAGGGCTTGTCACGTGAAACCCTTTTTGGCACCAGCCTGGTTCACTGCCATTCAGGTATGTTTTGACTGCGGTAAGCAAATTATATAACATTTATAAAAAGAGTCAAATTAACTAATTAAGAACCTTTCTTACTTATTTGCTGTTTTATTTAATTTGGCGGCACTCTCTTATTTTGGTTTCATCCCATAGCGTGTTAGAGCATCTCTATGTATTATGTGCGCTGTGCTCGGCACACACTCCTTGATTCATCCACATTCATATATCGTCTCACATATACACTCGAAAAAGAAGATTTTCTTATGGGAAAAAAACCCTATGCCAAACAAATTAGTATGAAGTTATCGTGTATATTAGAGATATTTACATATCATGAGCGGGTTTGTACAAGACGACTGTTTGCTTAACGCACAGATGTAATTTTTATAGTTAAACCAAATTAGTTTTCTCGTGTAGTCTTAGCATATATTTTGAAGAGTGATAATAATTGTCTTTAAATTCGATATAGGAGATAACGTATTTTCATAGAAAACATCATTGTTCCCGACGATCTATATCGGTTCACCGTTTCAGCGAGCGAGCTCTTCTCGGCGGGAAATTCAAGTGGTGTTATTCCGGGCGCCCAACTTCGGCGGCAAAGGCTTGTATAAACATTATTAGCTTTGAAATAGGCTTTGGGGATTTCTCGTTCGAGGGAAGATTCCCACTAAAGCTGCCGACGGGTGGTTAATGGAACAATTAGCACGGGGCGGAGATGCCGCCGGAGTGCCGTTGCTCGCGGATTGGGGTGGCCATCCGTTGACGTCATGTGGTCCTTCGAGATGTTTGAAATAAATTTAAAAAAACTGAGTACTTCAAAGGTTTAGCTATTTTGTTTGTAGAGCTACGCATAAATGAACTTTTACATATTATAGTGACGCTAGTGTAAACTCGACTTCGCCTATCGAGTCTATCAAACGGATTCCAATCTTTCCAGTACAGAAGTCAGGTGGGAATGCTGTCCTTGTTCCACTAGTATTTTAAAGGAAGATGCTCTGAGGAATTAGCGTCATTGATTCCTTCGGCACCGGCGCACAGTCTGTAAACATGGAATGATCTGCTGGCCTCTGTGTTTCCTCCCCCCTTCAAGACCCAGGTTCATTCCTTCCTATCCTCTAAAATACCCTCTACACATCATCCCCAAAGATGATATAGGCACTGGGGTAAATTAATTCCCTCGGGGCCTTCTGTGTGGAGTTACTAAAATAAATAAGTTGATACGAACAGTATTTTTGTTGTTGTTTTTGTTTGGTTAGGTTTCAGATATATGTGATACTACATAGCCCCTTTGTATCTTTAATTAAACTAATCCAACTTTATTCTTCTAGTTGAATGATTGTTGGATAAAACTTCACCAAGTAAGGCTGATTTACACTTATGCAGTGATGGTATTCCCTACAGTGATCTCCCATAAAAAATATATATAAGAAAATAAAACGAACATCAATCATAATTTTATCACACTTTAAACAGGGAGCCATTTAAATTCCGTCCGTTTATGTAATACTGCCCGAGAGCGAGTCCGAAAATAATTTCATATGTGCGTTTAGAATTCAGCATCTATGGGGATTTATGTCCCAAGAAAGTGTTCATACATTGTCATTTTCGTAGCTTTTCGTCGGGAAACCGTGCCGGGCGTGCAATCCTTTGGAATCTACAAGGCGAACGGAATAGTATTTTGCAAGAATCGAGAGATTTTAAATGTGATATTCGTGATTTGTCGTCATTTAAAAAAAATGTAATTAACAAAGACGATATTTTTTATGTAAAAAAAACGAACAGCAAATTGTCTTACGTAAATTGTGATTTTCGTATTTAAGACTATTTTTTTAAACTTACGACATCATATTATTCATTAGCCACTGACGTTTTACTGAATCGCCGAATTATCACTTGTTACTAGGCTATTTTCTGGTGGAGTGATATGATGAAATTCCTTTAGATCTACGGAAAAAATATATATGGAAAAGAGCAACACAGTATTTTTTTATACATACAAGTGAGTAGAGATTAGCATTTTGGTAAAATCTGGAGAAACGTCATCCAATTACGGAATAATGGCATTAAGGCGATGCAATGGGGAGTAATGCAAAATTGTGTGTTTTTATCAAAATATCATAGATCAATTTAATTAAATAATCCAAGTAGAACACCCCTTGGCCTTTCATATAACCGTCAAATTTTTGGTGTGTCTTTTAATAAGCCTAGACCAAAATAAGGTATCAGACCTAAAAAAAATGTTTAAACCGCAAAATCTCCTGCTCGCGAACCCCTTTTCCGATATTGTCGTATTGTTCATTGTGGCAAATTAAGTTTTTTAGAATATGACCGTAAAACATTTCAATACTTATGCCTGACCTTTACAAATTAAAGTAAAAGACGCGTTTTGGTGATGTTTTTTTTGCGTAAATCAAAACATGCGGTCGATGTTAAGCGGGTGCGCGTGATTTCGTTGGAATTTTAGCAATTGGATGGCCTAAAGATAAAATACTTTGTGGCGTCTTTCCTTGTTTTACCTTAACACTAATCACTTGCTACTAATCAAAATGGAAATCAGCCTTCAGGTAGGTACTACTTATTTTATTTAGTGACTGTTTTATAACCATCGTTAGTGCAAATACGCATCATTATAAAGGTACTTTTATCGTTTACTTCAAAAGAATAATTGTTAAGTATTTTTGGCGATTCTGTACATTTACCTGTTTTTGTTGTTGTTGTTGTTTTAATATTTATTTTATAATTTGGAAAGCGTCCATGGGTTTAAATTTCACAAAAAAGTGCGCTTAAAAAGGGGATAAAGTTACAGTATTTTATATCGCTGGTACAAAAGCGTAACTGTAATATAATTCATCGTACCGCATTATTTGTTGAGTGGTGGGTTACATTGCACGTCCACCACGAGGCTGGGTCTGAACGAGAAGGTAGGTATGTGTTGCTAACTATATTCGGCAGGAATTATTGTAGAAATGAACGCGGGAATTTCGTCAGCTGCCAACAAACCCCTCCTTGCCCCCCTTCGCCCCCCGCCCATTGGGGCGGCCCCTTCCACCGGGGGAGGTTCGAACCAACCCCAGTCGCTTTTGGCTTGCCTTAATGTTGTCATACCATCAGAGAAGACAATTATCCCCCAGCGAGACCTATTGAATTAAATATTCTCTCACCCGTTTAATAGGGAAGGCGTGGCGGCTCGATAGCGTTTGGTAACGTTATATTCTCTTTAAAAGCACCTCGAAAATGGATAGATTATATTAAATTTTATTAGTGGCCCAAAAGAATAAAATTGTGTTAAAGAATGCCAAAGATTTGTGTCGTCTTCCAATTTATAACCACATATTATTTTTTTTTAAATTTAACTTTTACTCGGAAACTAATAAGGGCGTCATAACATTTTAAGAGTTTCATTATAAGTATCAGTGTAGAAATAATATAAATAGATCGTCTGCAAGTGGCTTCACCACGGTTTGATAATGCCTTCGGATGGCGAAACAGATGTCACACATAATAATAATTACCCAGCAGAACATTTTTATAACCGTTTATTAAAATAAATAATAATACCTTCAGTAAATCACTTTGTTGTGTCATTTTATTAAATAATAATAGTTTAAATCTTTAGATTATAACGGAGTTTTACGAAATAAAATAATTAAATTTTAATTATATTTAAAAATTAAAATTAGACATGTTTTGTATACGCCACTATTTAAAATATTGTTAAATAGTGGTTTACAGAAAACATTTTTTAATTTTTTTTTATTATTAAATAACGAGTACGAAAATGGAGTTCTAAGAATTAAAATCGAAGACAATAAAAAACTAATAATTTCCTCACCTTCCTCTTCCTCTTTTCCTTCCCCACCGCAATGCCTTCAGCCTAACAACATTCCCCAATTGGGGATGCCATAGTCCCACTGGCTCCAGATGGTTGGGAACAGTTGGGAATCTTGTGGCGTGTTCATATAAAAGAAACAACAAAAAAACTTTAACTTATAATCATCCTGGACCACCATTCAGAAAAACGCCTGTTTGTGTTGTGGACGGCGACATTTTCTCATAGCTAATACCACAGATTTATAGGTGGACTTGGTAATATTGACATTATGGACTCACCGAAATTCAGTTCCCACGAGTTTGTGTACAAATCTTTTTTGACAATATTTACTAATAAAGATAAGCCAGTAACGCTACCTACGGGCTGATTGACGTCTTTCGTACTAATATCTCGGCCGCTTGCTTATCGCACGCAATCCACGCCGCTGCTTCGCCGCCGCGGTGTTCGCCCGTGACAGTTTTCGGCCTGGTAAAAATAGCGCGTTTAGATTGATCACTAGCGGTGTCTGCGTTGTGACGGACAAGTAATTATCATACTAGTCGCTATTCACTCTCGTCAGCCCATCGCTCATGCGGCGAGGGACCGCTCGAAATAGCTGACAAATAGCTAGGCAACTAACAATGTTCGTAGTTAGCGAGCTATGCGAGGCATTTCTGTACTTTTAGTATTTTTATTTTAACTTCTTCAATAGATATGTAAGATTACTCTGTGGTGTTATTTTTAATCGAATGAATAAGAAATATTTCGTATTAACCACTATTTAATATATAAATATCAACATGTTTCGGAAGCGACATATATATATATATATTGGAAAAAAATAATTCTTTCGACATGAATAAAGTTTAAAAATAAATACATTCGAACACACCTTGTTTACATATAAATAAATTTGAAATTTTATCAATTAGAAGAGTCAATTAAATATTTTAAATTTATATATTTTAAATAGATATCTTTTAAATTTATTTTCACATTAATACCAATATTTAGAATATTATTAATAATAGTAATATTTTATATGCCTATATCCTTGATTTTATTTATAATAAAAATTAAATAATAGATATATATTTTTTAATTCTAATATAAATTTAATTATTGAATATTTTACAAAAAAAATTGTTTCTTATTTCTATTTTGTCAATTATTTTCACAATTTTATTTAATTACTTACCTACTCTCATCTCTTATTGGTATTTTTTTGTTTATGGTTGTAATTTGTCTATTCTTACGTTTTTGTTATTTTTATTATTATATTAACTATGGAACAATTTCCAAATAAATTGTTTTGAAGAGTTTTTCCCCTACGTACATTTGTTATTTAATTTTATTTATTTGCTACCGGTTTCGACACATCCGTGTCATTCACTAGTTTTAAGAATGCTAGTGAATGATACGGATGTGTCGAAACCGGTAGCAAATAAATCAAATCATATTAAAAAAATGTACATTGTGGATAAAACTCTTCAAAACAAAATGTCTTGCAATTATTTCTTAGTATACTTTGTAACCTGATAAGGGAAGCTTCGTTTCTGAAACATGTTGATATTTATATATTAAATAGTGGGTTTACACAAAATGTTTCCTATTAACCGTTTTTATTTTTAATGTTCACCTAATTTTTCAATGAATCTGACGGCGTTCGAGGTGGTTTAAGATTTAAAACCACGCAGGAATGTCCGTTAATTTGTCATAGCGAAAATTTGAAACAGTTTTTATTTTTGTTACAAAACGTACTTTTACCTGACGCGTCAGATTGTCATAAATCATACTAATTTTCCGTAGAAAGTTTTTCAGATCTTACACATCACTTACACCGTTACACTCGTGTTAAGTGTAAGTGACTTTCACAAAAGGTGGTCGGGTCTGTGACCCGGGTGCTAGCGTCACCACCTCAATCCAGGCCAGGACACGGAATCAAATTTTCCGCCTATTCATATTAGATCCTCCTATAGAGTTTTTTTTAATCCATTCTAACTTATGTTACTACAACAGAATACACTAAAAAAGGTGTCAATGAAGAATTATAATGTGCCTTTGTAATAAAAAAAATTAAATGAATAATAATCACTTTGTTTAAAACCACTGTATTTAATAGAGTGGGTTTTAAACAAAGCAATTGTTATTAATTTAATAAATATGACTCCACAAAGTTATTTTATATCATTTGAAACTTTTCGTAATTTATACTAGCCTGTCTCAACACAGGATATCCCTAGTGAGATAGGCACAGTATTTTTTTTGCTATATATGTACTAATAAATAAAAATAAATAAATGGCCTTTAAGATGGAAAGCACACACGTCAGGTGGAAATGCTGTTCTTGTTCTACCGGTATTTCAGTGGAAGATGCTCTGATCCATTCGGCACTGGTACAAAGTCGGGAAATACGATTGTACACGGTTAACATTTGACATATAAGAATGTGTCGCTTCTACGACTCGTTCTTGTGTTTAAAATTCGACTGTGGAATAGTGTGCCGGCCTCTGTGTTTTCTCCCTCCTACAACAAGACTCATTTTTCCTATCATCCAAAAGATCCGCCATACAACATCCCCAAGGATGATATAGACCTTGAGGGAAATTATTTCCCCTAACGCCGCCTGTGAGTAAAATTTTTTTCGGATATATTAGGCCATAACGAAGAGACACAGAAAAAAACTATCTCTCTTTAATGCTGCCTCTTATACAAGGCGTCATTCGCACGTTCATTACAGTTACGCAAAGTAGAAAAGCTTACAACACGAGGATCTTAAATAAATAGGCCAAATTGATTCCGTGTCCTGGCCTGGATTAGGGTGATTTTGGCACCAGACAGCCAAGTTACAATAACCGTAATAATAATAATTGTCGAGGAGAAGTGTGGCCTGTGTAGACCGTGTAGAGGAGCTAAGGCAGAAGTAGAGCGAAGTGCAAACAGCCGCGGCCCCTGGAAATGTTTGATTGGGCCCGCTCCACTTATCTCGACACACCCTCTAAGTAAATATATGTTATTTTATTCCGGCAGCTAAATGTATGCACATAAAACCTTTCCAGTCGGCCACTCCCTATGCATTATCGTCCCCGCCATCAAGCTATGATATTTTTTTATTCCAGCATTACTTTTGTAATTTGGATTTAATATGAGGGTTGTAAATAAATACTTCATACGTACGTACCTACTCAAATGGAGGAATATAATTCTGTAATTCTTTAAAATTTAATGCATTGGCACACCGAGCTAAAAATCGTATCAGTACCAGATTATATTGGTAAACCTAGAATATGTATTTATGGTGTACAGTGGACACGTGAAATTGCACCTTCTATAATTAAAAACAACAAATATTATGCCGATAACGTTGAAATGAAATGTATATAAAAATAAAATTTAATATACAAGCAAAATATAGATAATCAGATTAATCCCGTTAAGTCAAGCGATATGACTTGTCAACATTATTTACCTATGTTTCATACATTGCAATTTTCATTTTAATATCTACGCAGTTTCCATCATTACTTTTTCATACACTTCGATCCTCCAATTCAATCAACATTCATATAATCAAATTACCTTTCTCTCAGATAGCCAGTTTTGCAACATGTATATTAAACCTTATTCATGGAGTTACATATTTTTACATTACACAAATATAAAATTAAACTTTAATCACGACGTTCACCAACACAATACACGACAGCACCACAAACTACACACATCAAAAACACACTCGACTTTTACAGGCTGAAATCATTGGAATAAATTGCCTGCACTAGCTATATTAAGTTGCCTGAGGATTTGAGACAAGTGTGCGCTTTGGACAAATCTCGAAATGATGTTGAGAAATCTTATTTTTTTAAATGCTATTTCGAAAACCATTTATTACAGGTACCAATTCTGTTCTGATAGCCGTCCTTTAAATCATTGTCAAGTATTTCGATTGTATCCGTATGTTTCAAGGGTGTACATTTATTTATGTTATTTTTCCCGTTGTTTATGTATATTTTTGGTTTTTATTTTTTCATACACAATATGCCTTGAAAACTTCGTAAAACCTAAAATTATATAGCCATAATTAACAGTCCTATAATGAGTTGAATTGATAACTCAAGGGAGATAACTCAGTGCGATACAGTTGTATATCTTATCTTTAAATATAAAAATGAATGTTTGTCTGTATGTATCAAATTTTCTCAAAAATCACTCGACCGGTTTCGCTGAAAATAACACAGTTTGTTCTTATTAGTGCCGGGAAGGATTAGAGAGTAATTTGAATGAAATCAAACATGTAAAACTGTTGCTATAACGTTTTAAAATTAATATGAAAAACATTGAACCCGCCATGTTGCATTAAGGTTAGTCCGTAGATATACCACTCTGGTTAGCCACAGATTACATATTAAAAAAAAAGTTTTTTTTGGGTAGAATATTTTCAAAATGGAAAACACAAGTAGGTACCTACTTTTCAAATTTATGTTTCTTTGATTAATTGTGTAGAGATAGTAATAGTCGTCACAAGGTATTAATTTCGCTGTCAAATCAATTATGGCACCCAAACGACAACTTCATAATTTTATTAAAAAAAAACCCGAGCAAGGCAGGGTATCAGCTTGCTTGAAAAAAAATTGGTAGTAAGTTAAATATCTTAGTTATATTTTTTACAAAATTCTCTGTCCGTATTTATTTATATATTTCGTAATTATTAATCCATCGTTGCTCGTGAATCTAGTATTATAAATTTGTTCCCATCTATCTTTGTACGGCGGAATAAACATACTCGTATGTCGAATTACAATTTTATATCATAGTATAGCCCTAAAAGGTTAATTTTTCACACAATAAGCTCACGGAGGGACTTTCAGAAAATAATTCAAGGCTTCAATGACGTACGAGTAATAATTAATACTGGTCAATTAAAAAAAATCAATTTACCTTGAATATTCAGACATCAGAAGCTTCAATAGGTTTCACTAACCCACCTATATAACGTAATGATGATGGTCAACTTTATAAAGCGCAGATTAGTGATTAAATCATCCCAAAGTCACATAATGAAGGTATCCATGAAATATAATACTCATACAACACGTATTAAATGTATATAATATTAAATTTAATATGAGTTGTCCCCCCTCTCTTCACTTCCCCCCGCGTCTCGGTGGACGCGCTCGCTAAACCAACATGGCGGCAAGCAGCCTATCGGAGCCGCCGACACATCTGCCGTAAGTGCTCGACACCCCTTTATTTGCTCAACAGCCCCCGGGAAATGAAGGCACTTCCCTTCGCTCACTTATGGTTGAAAGGAAAATCCGCAGTTGCGGCAGCATTCAGTATCGGCAGGAAAGTGGGCACGTCTCTTTGATATGTAAAGCTAGATGAGTCTAACGACTCAATCGCTTGATTTAAGTTTGTTTGTGCTCATCCTTCCTCCAATGACTGGCGGTTTTATCTAAAGTTCGTTTGTGCAGTGAACTCCTATTAAAAAAGATTATAAGGCAAACTTGTATTATAATTTTACCACCCTTTAAACAGCAAAAGTCCATAATTAAACCCGTACGTGCGAAATAAATTTAGCACTTATACGACTTTCTTTTCTATGAAATAGTACATACAAAATACGTACTCGTAGAGCTTCAGTGCAAACCGTAGTAATCTGTTCTGATTTGTTAATACCAAATTTGTACAGAATAACATTTTACAAGAATCAATTAACCCTTTTCAATGATTATCGTGATTCAATTTGTGATTTAAATAATTCAATTACTGGAGATGTTACTTTCTATACAAACAAAAAAAAAACGAACAGCAAAGTTTCATACGTAAATTGTGATTATTGTATTTAAAACTTTTTTGTAACCCATGACATCATTCTATCATTAACCATTAATTATTTCTTGTTGCTGAGTAGCTCATTTCTGGTGTTCTGATATGAGATAACAAGATAGTTGAGAACGCTTTGATATTGAAATATGATTACGCAAATATAAACAGAGCGATAGTTGGAGTGTTGTCCACGAGAACGATGCATATATCGTCTCTTCAGAGTTTTATCTCCAATGGGACGACATGTTACATAAAAATATATTTAATTAATAATAATATATTAATTATAACGTAACATATTTCTTAATTTTTATAATTTCTTCAAATGCTTGGTAACTTTGTGGCATCATTATTAATTATATAAATTGAAAATACACTTTGTATATACCACTTTACTTAAAATATAAAAATATTTCTACATGTTTCGATAGCAATGCTATTATCTTCAGGAATAAAAAAAAAAAAAAAAAAATAAATAAAAAAAAAAATTAAAAAAAATTATTCCTGAAGATGATAGCATTGCTATCGAAACATGTAGAAATATTTATATATTTTAAGTAAAGTGGTATATACAAAGTGTATTTTCAATTTATATAATTCTTAATTTTTACTTCGTTTATCAGTAATAAGTATTTGGTCTTAGGAGTTATTTTTATTGCATTCACATTAGCGCCGCACTAAAGGTTCTGCGATATCTCTCAGGTCCTATGTCATCTCTGGGATGCTTCTTGGGGGGGGGGGGTGTTTATATGAAGAGAATAGAGATAACCAGGTTCTTGAGATATTAATCTTTATCTGGTATGCATACATTTGACAAAAAGCTCAATTTTCTTAGTTCTTGGCTATTATATGGCAAATTCAGAATAATAATTATTACTTAAACATCTCAGGTGTTCCCTCTAATACTAAAATTTCTTGTTGTTTTTCCTATGTAAAAATGGTTGCAATCGTTACAAAGTAATTTATATTTATTAATAACACCAAATACTCTTTAATGCTACACTAGCGCCCCTACTGACTCCGTTGGCGGAATTCGTTTTGTTCATTGATTTTCTGTGAAATACATCCTTAATAAATTATGGAAATATAATATTCATAAAATGAATATTAGGTACCTACCTAACCTACATGTGATTTTATTATTTTTTGCTCATAAATTTATACTAACAGGCATAAGCCTCGCCGCTCGATGTTCGCGCTCACTCTGGAGGTTTAGAAAGGAATAAAATACATGTTTAAATTAAATTGTTAGAATTATTCTTTAATTTCTTATTTTGGCTTAAAATATTACAAATCTTATAATTTTTTTTTACTGTATTTTCGATTTCTATGATTAATTAAGAATATATTTTACAATAAATATATTAAAATTTTGAAAAAAAAAAAAAACAATTCCGCGACGCGCGCCGATTGGGGCGCTAGTGTAGTGCCATCCCAATGTGTGGAAAATGTAAGAAGCTGTGCGTATCATATATATTTCCAGTGGCGGCTTGTGACTTTTGAGTGAGCTAGAGTGCTAAGATTGAAAAATACGATTTTATTGATGTTGTTTTAGCTGACAATGATTTTTTTTAAGGAAAAAAATCGTATTTTTCAATCTTAGCACTCTAGCTCACTCAAAAGTCACGAGCTGCCACTGTATATTCCTATGGTATTCGGTATGACCCACTCGTTGTAATGCCAATAATCTTTTAACGTAGAGTGTAATGGCAACGTAGAAAAGAGCGTGGAATGCAGTTACAAGTTTTCGTTGATCTTTTCCAGATAAGAGAGTACCCATTAAAATGCGCATTACCACAGGTTGACTTATCAAAAATCTGTTCCAAGGATGACGTATTAAATCTGGTAAGAAAACTTGTTTTTTCCATTCATTCTTTAAGGTTGGCACATTTTTTTATTCTTGGAACGTTATCAATGTGTTGTGAACCGATACAGGTTAGTTAATGTGTACGTTTGAACTTCCTTTGCAAGGAAGATGTAGAGTCATATGATCTCATCGAGCAAGAAAGGCAACTCAATAGCTTCGTACAAACGGGCTATACAACGCACGTGAGCAGCTCCCAACTAGCAAATAAATAATAAAGATAAAAAAATTAGACAATTTAGAAGCACTGAAAATTCGTAAATCCGTAAATAATAATTCTAGGATATTGAATAACTATGAATATTTATAGTCCTCTTTAAGATATTTTTCCAGTGAATCGCTTTGTTATTAAAAAAAAAACCCTACTTACTCTTCCCCCCTTGGTCTGCTCCCACTCCAACACATAAATATTCATGTATATCTATCATTATTTTATATCGTAGTTTAGTTTTAATATATTCCTGACGAGGGAAGGGTACTTCCGAAACCGGACGAGATTATTACATATGTTACATTGAAGTGGTTCAAAACCAATTTATACCTTAATATTACAAACCATTGAAGAAGATAATATTAACAAATCTTAAATGTAACATTAAACAGAAAAAAACACATAAAAAAATGTTATTAGTAGCACCTTGGAATCGAACCCAGGACCGCTGTTTTACCGGGACAACGCTCCAATCACTGAGATAATGCGACCTGTTTATTTTACGTCCATTTTATCGATGAAGTATGATATGAATGGAGTATAATATCGATGAAGCATGATAGCGATGAAGTATAATATCGATGGAGTATGATATCGATGAAGTATGATATCGACGAAGTATGATATCAATGAAGATTGATATCGATTAAGTATGATACCAATGAGGTGTGATATCGATGAAGTATGATATCGATAAATATGATATCGATGAGGTATGACATCGATGAAGTGTGAAATCGATGAAGTATGATGTCGATGAAGTATGATATCGATGAAATATCATAAAAAATGCCGGTATCATACACGTGGATCAATTTCTGAAAGATCTCCCGTCCGCGGGGAGAATCTTGTGGGACTGGAGTTTGGGCTTCCAGCTTCCACTATTGGTACCAATAGCTTTTCTATACTATACAAGAGAAGGAGAAAAATGGTCAGTTGTCAGCTAAAACGATTTACAAATAATAAATCCCCATTACTCCGCGCGCACTTCATGAAATGCCCGTCTGATGAAAAACACCCGCATATAACTAACCTACTATGGGTAATAACGATTAAAGTAATGTTTGATAAAACTTTCATCGACTATTCTTCACTGGTGTCAGTAGCCACTTTACTTGGATCCCTGTCCACTGACTCCTGCGTATAACACACTTCAACAGATATTAAATCCACTTCCATAAATCTTTCCCGTTTTTACCCGGTTTCCCAAATAAATCTCGGGCAGAAAAAAGTCCTCCAAAAAAAAGACAAATCAGATGATTATAATGTACAGCTGACTCGACTTACACGCTTAGATTATAGTGGCGTATTACCAATAGCAGGCCGTGTGTAATTTGTCTATAAATGAATAATTGAGCATTGATTATTTAAAAACAAGCTCATTTTACTATCATCTTCCACTGTATTTTGTGGCCAATTGAATGAGCGAATCAAATTCATGGAAAAAAGACTGATCACAAAATTCGCCGTATTTTTTATTAGATACCTTTGAATTTATTTTAATGGTCCTTTTTTCTTAGGGTAGGCACAGCTTTTCAGCCTTTATTTTAGCTTTTACTACTGATCTACCAGAGATTTATGAAAGTAGGATAAGATACAAAAAAAAGATAGGTTTCTAGTGGTGAAGCAACATAATTGTAAGGTTTTGCAGGAATTTACTAACTTTTTTTATGTTTGCTTTGGTAGCTGTGGTATTTTTCAATCATTTGTCAAAACGCGTAGTTTGGCAGCTCCCATATCTAGGTAATATATAAGATATGATACTAAAAAAAATGTGAGTACTGCATAAGAGTCCCAGCTGCTCCCAACCGTTTGGAGGCAGTGAGGCTATGGCATCCACAATTGGGGTATGTTGTGAAGCTGAAGGTAGCGGTAAGATAGAGTAGATGGGGAAGAGGAAGGTGGGGTAGTATTTAGCCATTCAGATCTGGTCAACAAACACGGCTAAAGCCATTTCAAACAGCATTTCGATTCTGAATGGTGGTCTTTTACCAGGGCGATACTAAGAGTATATATCTACCATTCTGGAATGTGCGGCAAATATATTACATGCGATTTTAAATGAAAAAAATTGTAGAACACAAATGAATCAAATAATAGTTTATTTGCGTACGGCGGGATTTACTCGCGACCTCCGGATTCGTTGCCAAGCATCGTAACCACTCAACCACGGAGGCCGTCAAATATCAAATCCACATTTTGATTTCTTTACAGGGGAAACGAATAAGAATCTACATTTGTACAATTATGACATGTACGCTTTGATTCTGTCACCAGACAAAGAATCAGCCGCGGCGCTCATCATGTCGCAGTAAAACCACAGATAAAAGAGAGCAACGCACTATCGAAAACCAAATAAGATTCTGCATATATTTAAATATACAGTTATGATATCTTGATTCCGTCACCGGGACAAGGAGTGATCCAGTGCGGGCAAAGAGCGCCCGGCTTGAACGAGCGGCCGGGCGTCACGGGCGGCGCTCGTCCGTCAGCGCTGCGGCTGTTTACGGCGCGTCCGTTTAACGGCGCGGCCCGACGATACATCAGAGGTGAGACGCTGCAGGCCGCAGGTAAACACGCGGCCGCTACTGACGGAACGCACCGCGCACCGAAACCGCGAGAGCCGCATCGGACGGTCGCAATTTTATACACACGTCTTAGTTATGGCAAAAAAAAACTACCGTATGTATTGTGAATCTTAACAAAACTAAAAAAAATCAATAAACTAATTCTCTACTATTATTCCGACTTTTGACTGTCTTCTTCAGGCGACGCCGGCATCTTCTTCCATTCACATTCGTGTCATATATTCTCCTTACATGCTCTAACCATCTAAGCGTCCCTTTATTAACGTTACTCATTACGCTTACATCAGCCTGTTATAAATGATATAATTAAAATCTTTCAACAACAAAATATTTACATTAGGGCAAGGGTATTTTTATAATATTGGTTGTCTGAATTTTCTTTATATATCACAGTTTGTTCTTATTAGTGCCGGGATGGTTTAGAAAGTAGAAATTCAATATGTAAAACTGTTGCTATAACGTTTTAAAATTAGTATGAAAAACATTGAACCCGCCATGTTTTATTTAGGTTAGCTCATAGATATGCACTCTGGTTAGCCACAGATTACATATTCAAAAGAAAAATTGAAAACACAAGTAGGTACCTACTTAAGATTTTTTTTTATTTAAATACATTTTGAATTAATATTTTTTTGGAATTTGAAAGGAATGTTTTTGTTTGTTTCTTTCTTTAGAGATAGTAATAAGTCGTCACAAGACATTACTTTTGCTATCAAATCATTTATGGCACCCACGACCACAAGCACTTCACAACTTCATAACTTTATTTAAAAATAAATAATAATCTTGAGCAAGGCCGGATACACATCAGATAGTAACAAATATTTTTTTTTGGAAAAATTATTGCCGATACAGAAAAATAGTATTTTACACATTTCTGTCGTAAATTTAGTCGTGTTCCATTGGAATCCGCTCCTGGACGCGATACAATCTATAGTAAATATGGGTTAACGTAAGTGTTTCGGAAGATAAATATGGTTTCGCGTGCTACCGCTGGTCGCTACTACTGCCGAGATTGTTTATATTGTGTGCAAGCTAAAAGAACACTCCCGCACTCATAATCAGTGCAGTGCATTTTACGGCCAATCCTATTCCCCGAATGTTCCGGAATGTCCCGGAATGTTCCCGGAATGTTCCGCGATGTTCCACGCCGACGTTTCAGCGCTATTGAAGACGGAAATTATATTCTGAGAAGGTGCACGCAAAATAAGTCATACATATTTAACGGCTGGTGAAATCTTGGAATAGCGGTGAAGGATTGACTTATTCATTAGGAGGCGTTCGTCGGCGGATTATGTGAGATCTTAGTTATGAAATATTTTACTCGTATTTTATAATAAGGGTAAGTATAATTAGCAATTCATAATGTGGTCAATAAAGATAAAATATTTAAATCTAACTAGAAAATAAATAATATAAAAATGTTCCTTCGCTTTTTTGAAACTAAGTTGTTTTCAGACGGATATCTTTTATTCAGCGCAGTAAAATTAAATGATAATTTAATAATTTTCAATCCCTGATGCTATTGTGACTAAGGGGGGGGGGTATTTATTCTGGTAAATTGAATATTTTTTTTCATTTCAAACATTTGTTTTTTCCAAATATATCTAAATAATAAAGTTAAGTAGGTACCTACTTGTGTTTTCCATTTTGAAATATTCTACCCAAACAAACCTCCTTCTTTTTAATATGTAATCTGTGGCTAACCAGAGTGGTATATCTATGGGCTAACCTCAATACAACATGGCGGGTTCAATGTTTTTCATACTAATTTTAAAAAGTTACAGCAAGAGTTTTACATATTGGATTTCATTCAAACTACTCTCCAAACTTCCGGACAGTATTAAGAACAAACTGCGCTATATTCTATACAGATAGATTATGGCCAGCTACAAAATTAAATGCATTTTTTACGAATATACTAATTTTGTTATTAACGCTCAAATGTAATTTTATTTCACAAAATAATTACGAGACAAATTAGAACTTAATAATAATAACGGCCGTTTATAAATAGTCTGGCGAGCGAACGAGACAAGAATGTTATTGGGGAAATAAAAAATAATGCGGGGAAATTAACGTGGCTGACGGTTCCCGAGTATTCGAGTCCCGCGGGTCATAAATCACCATCTTACGAAAACAAAGCGTTGATCATCACGGCTTAGCCGGGGAAATTATTTGATTTATCGCGAAAAATGGGATTTGCTTTAAGTAGTACTTACAGTATTTATAGCCAGTGGATGGCACCGAGTTTATTCTCATCACAATATTGTGGTAATGTAACCTAAAGGGAAGATGAAGGCTGATTTAAAAACAAATTGTTTTGTAACCGAATTAAAAATACAAATAATTTATCAATTAGTTATTATTTTACATATTTTATTTTAACATATTATAGAGTTTCAGTAATTGACAAAAAGGTCACTACGCAGCTATACATTTTTTTTAATAAAGACAATCATTCCTGTTTTTTTTACATGAATATCGCACAACATTCCCAACTGCTTCCAACCGTCTGGAGCCAGTGAGACTATGGCATTCCCAATTGGGGAATGTTGTGAAGCTGAAGGTATTGGGGAGGGGAAGGAGAAGGGGAAGAGGAAGGCGGGGAGATACCTGGCTATTCAGATCTGGTCACCAAATACGGCTAAAATCCATTTCAAGCGACTTCAATTCTGGATGGTGGTCTTTCACCAGGGCGATGCTGTGAGTATCTTCCACTCTATACTATATATTAATTAATTTTATATGAATTAATTGTGAAACAGCACAAATTAATTAAATAAAATTTTCTTGGGCACGCCGGGATTTGAACCCGCGATCTTCGGATTCGCAGTCCTACCTCTCGACCATGGAGGCAGTCGCCGTCGGGTTACGAGACAATATATGAAAATCTCCTACTACCATGATTGTAAGCGAAAGATGTTATTTGTGTCGCGACGGGGGACATGAATCGAATGGGTGTTTAACTTTTTATCTCCAAATTAACCCAAGAATCACCCGTTAAAATTTGTCGGATACCTCCTCATACACCGTGTACATATATATATGTCTACAACTAAACCTTTAACTAAAATTACTCTCCGAAAAATAAATTTGCAATCATAGAAATATCTATAAAATTATTTTACATCCTCATTCTAGCAATTAAAACCATTAGAAAATTAACCTACTTTAAAATAAGTATTAAGATATGGATTATGGACACGGGAAGGAAGAATATAGATACAATGTTGCAACCTAACAAGGATTAGCGCTCATGTTTTTTTTTTATACAAGATTTAAGAGTTTGAGTGACATTATAGCTTTATAATTTTCCTGTCGTAATATTTATTTTTATTGCTTACCTGTTTAACTATGCATACATGTAAAATTTAAATAAAAAAAGCAAAAAAACAATAAACACACATATTAGAAACAATAGATCTCAGAATCAAAAAGACATCCAACGAGGAACCACAAACACAACATTTGAACAAAAAAACTTCTTATAGTATGGTACTATACTCTACAACAGTAATAAATAAAAAACAAACAAAACAAATAAAAGCTGGATACATTACATAGGGAGATCTGAAATAGAAAATATATTAACACCAGATACAGACTAACACCGAAACCACTCAACTGCACTTAAAACACCACACCTTACAATTTTTTTTTCAGCAATCACATCAATTTAATATAATTTAATTTTATATTTTACGAATGATATCCCCAGCACGGGAAATCCCAGTGAGGATATCATTATTTGTTATTAAAAAAGAAGATAATAAAACATTATTATTATTTACATTATATATTTATAATTTCTACACAAAACATGTATAATGTGACCTTAAAACGGGGTACCCAGTAAGGTCACTGTATTCGAATTTTGTGATAATTTACCTTTGATGTAATAAATAATATATTTGGAGTAAGAATATTTTTAGGTTTTAATAATACGTACTGACAAAACACGTACTAAATATGCTATTTTACGAAAAACTAAAGAGCAACGCATTTCCCAACCTTCTCCCATCATCTCTTTCCACTCACCACCCCCTCCTCCCACACAACATATTATCCCAAATTGAGAATACCATAATCCCACTGACTCCGGACGGTTGGAATTCTTGTGTGGTATTCACATTAAAAAAGTAGTTACCTACCAAATCTAATAAAAGTAGATAAATAAAAATCATCCAGGATTGCACGCACATTAATGTACTGCTCCCAATAAATCAAATCTTTACAGTTTGCGGTGCTGGACTCGATTTTTAAAGCATTTCCCGGGAAAAAAACACACCTCGTGATTTATTTGTAAATGTAATTCCTACCGCCCACAATCTTGCTAACTTGTTGACGTAATTAAAATCTCCGAGAAATGATTGATTTACGATTGTACTTATGGTCACCTGAATTTATAATACAACGGTACTAGTGAATCTGTTGTAATACACAAATCTAAATACACACTATGTGAAAAAAAAACTGATTAAATAATTAACTAACTAACCATCACGCCGTTTCCCCGCAGGGGTGGGACGGACCGCCAATTAACTCCATCTTGCCTCACACTCCTTGCTTCATTCACACTCATACATGCTCTTATGTTATTCTGACTCTTGACATGGCCCGACTCAAGTATTTGATTGACTTGATGCGTGTGCCATGTTTTTCTCAAAAAAAAATTCTACTTGAGGTATAGATGAAATTTTCGATTATATTTATTAATATTTATAAATATTTACAGTTATTTACAATGTCGCGACTATGAAAAGTTTATTTTTTTCTGGTAATACTTTAGGTAGGTACTTAAAGAACACTTATTTTACAGATTACCTTATTCATTTAATTTTGCCGCCTCTTTTAACCTCTCATAATGTATTCGAAATTCTCTTTCAATTATTGTTTGTACTCGTATATTCTAACATTACTATTTTAATTCATTACGTTTTAAGTATTTTAATTTAACAATGCTTAATGTGTCATAACATCACACTTAAATATATATTTTAGTACATCCAATCACCTACCTCAGAACAGGTTTCACCTAGTGAGGTAGGTAATGTAAACCATACAATAATTGTACTTATATTTAAACATGCCGTATTGTATGAACCTGTACGCTGTAACTGAAAATATAACTATAATTTCTTCAAATGTTTGGTAACTTTGTGGCATCATTATTAATTATATAAATTAAAAATATACTTTGTATTTACCACTTTAATTAAAATATATAAATATTTCTCTACATGTTTCGATAGCAATGCTATCATCTTCAGGAATAAATGAATACTAAAAAATAATTTCAAGTATAGAAAAATGATAAAAAATTTAAAACAATAATTTAAGAATATACAAAATATGAGCATAAACAAAAATGAATTAAAGTAGGTAAGTAACAGATTAAAAATGTTAATGACAAAATAATTATAAAACATTGAATAATACATTTAAATTAGAAATATAAATAAAAATTATCATTATTAATATTAATATGAAAATAAATTTAAGAGATAGCTATTTTAAAAAAATATTTGATTATTTATTAAATTTAATTCGCTATTAACACTTTTTCTTATTTCTAAAATTTCAAATTTATCTAATTGTAAACCAGTTGTATTTGTATGTAAAACTTATTTAAACTTTTTTAAACTTTTTTTAACAAATCATATTTTAGAAACCAATCATTCGTTTAATATAAATAAAGGTGTAAATTTAAATGTATTATTCAATGTTTTATAATTATTTTGTCATTAACATTTTTAATCTGTTACTTACCTACTTTAATTCATTTTTGTTTATGCTCATATTTTGTATATTCTTAAATTATTGTTTTAAATTTTTTATCATTTTTCTATACTTGAAATTATTTTTTAGTATTCATTTATTCCTGAAGATGATAGCATTGCTATCGAAACATGTAGAGAAATATTTATATATTTTAATTAAAGTGGTAAATACAAAGTATATTTTTAATTTATATAATTGAAAATATAACTAACTGGCTAGGTTCTACCATACATCTTCCACTATTCATCATCCTCCGGGTCCGGTCAGCGTCTTTACTACTCCTCTACAGAGGAGATTACATACATATTACGTAAGATGATCAAATCATACACCAATCTCAGTGATGATTATTTTATCGGTACAAGTTATGCGAGGAAATTTGTGTCTATGCCAACAATACTGTTTGCCTTTACCTTGTTCCTGCTGATAAGTTCGTAATTTGCATTAGAATAACATGGTTAAAATGTACAAGGGCTCGCTGCCCTGTGTCTGGGCAGATACCAGCTGGGATAATGGACCCTATCTTCCACTGCAGGCATATAGAACCCCGCATTACCATATTAGGAGCCCATTGTGTTATCTGCTATCGGTACCTAATCATGTTGTGGGACGAGAATCATAATATTGTATTATTATTCTCACCAATCACATGTATCAGGGGATATGATGATTTTTTCGATTCTTCAAAACAAAATTTAAAGAAGTAATATTGATTAAATCAACAATAATTGCTTTGTTAAAACCACTGTATTTAATATTTAAATATCTATCTACATGTTTCAGGAGCAAAGTTCCCCTTGTCAGGATAAACAATTGACCCACTAAAAATAAAGTATAGACAAATAATTAGAAAATAGAAGAAATAAAAAAAAACAAGAATAAAAAATTTAAGTGATGAAAGTAGGTAAGCAGTTAATTAAAAATGTTAAAATAATTGAATAATAACAAAATTATTATTAAATACTATTTGGTTTTAAATCGTTTTAGAAATTTAAAAAAAAAAATATTATTATTAATATAAGAAAAATAAATAAAATATCATGGAATTAAAAATAAAATAACAAATGTTATTGTTATTAACTGGTTTTAAACAAAGTAATTATTATTAAGTGGTTTTAAACACAGTAATTATTATTGATTTAATAAATACGATAATTTTTTAATTTGTAACGAATGCAAGTTTTTAAATAATAGTTATTATTCTGAATTTACCAATCATATTTTGGAAACCAATCATTCTTATGATATAAATAAAGGTTTTAAAATTTTACATACAAATACAACCGGTTTACAATTAGACAAATTTTGAAATATTAGAAATCAGAAAAAGTCAATTAAACATAATTAATAAATAAATGTATATTTTTTTAAATAGTTATGTCTTGAATTTAATTTCATATTAATATTAATAATAAATAATTTCTATTTTGATTTCTAATACAAATTTGTTATTCAATGTTTTATAAATTTTTTTATTAACATTTTTGATTAATTATTGCATAATTTACTTAATTTTTGTTTCTGATTATAATTTGTCTATTCTTACATTTTTGTGTTCTATATTTATAATTTGTCTATACTTGACATTATTGTTTTTTTAGTATTCTGTATATTCCTGATGAGGAAAGCATTGCTTTTGAAACGTGTTGATGTGTATATATTAATAAAGTGGTGATTACAAAGTAATTTTTAATTAATTTATTAATAAATATGACTCCACAAAGTTATTTTACATCATTTGAAGAGAAAATAATATTTTATTAAATAAATCAAACTTATTACTCTAAGATTTTTATGGCAACAGGTGTTGCGAATAGGGTGAAATGACGTCAAGGTGTGTTTTTAACCGTTGATTTTTGAAGCGATTTATTAATTGTACAAATAATCAGGATTTAATTTACATATCGTGTTGTTGCACGCACCGAGTTTCAGTTAGATAGGTAAATAAACATTGTTGTTTCCGAAGAACAAACAGGTTTTTTTTTTAAACTCTTCCGAAAAGATAAAACGCCGCTGACGAAAAAAAATCTGCGCTTTTAAGGTGAAACCACAAAATACTTTTGTTTTTATCACCGTGAAATATTAAAGAACATGATGGGTGGCTAATTCAAAACGACGAAGGTATACTGTACTTTGTCGTAAGACCCTCTTTTGTATATTTCAACAGAACGAAAATCGTTGAGTATTTTGATCATAACGACCAGAAATTCAACCGATAGATCATTTATAAGCGATGTATCTATAATTCATTGAATCTTAATGCTGACGTTTTTACTTGTATACAAAAGTCAGTCTAGGTCAGCAGAACTAGATGCCACTAATCGTCTAATTGAGCTTTCAAAGTCAAATTGAACCGTCTACTGTAAACGCTCCTTTCGTGTAAATGGCCCGCTCATTTGGAATAAACTTCCCCCAGCTCTTACGCATTCAGAAATTGATTTAATTTAACCAGGGTTTAAAAACAAAATTATTCGATGAATCCTACTGTCGATAAATTTTAACTTTTCTTCAATGTATTGAAAACAGCCATTTTCTCAAGCTTCCGGCAGTTGTTTGGTTTCGGTTTCCTCCTTATTTTACCTTTTTTATTTAAACTCAGTTATTGCTGAACATAACCCGACTCCTGTCTTAAAATGTTGTTGCGAGTTTTGTACTGTCATTGTGAATGTGTTCTTTTTGTATCGTTTTGTATATATACTGTATAATATTTTGTAATTTTATTAGATGAATATCTACCTAAGGAGTACTGTAGGAGTAAGAATGTACATAATTGTTAGGAATATATAAATAGAATATGAAAGGAGCACTGTAGGAATACCACTGAATGGAATGAGTAAATTTTTATTTTTAGGTCTTAGTACAGAGCACTTGAAGTGAAATATCACAAAATTGCGCTATATAACATAAATATTACGTTATTATTATTACTATTATTATTATTACAAATATTTCCCTCAAATTTATTAGCAGTTATAGTTACCAGTCTTTTGTTTTTATGTGTTGAATATCTGAATGATTGAATGTGTCCGTTTTTTTATTTTTTGGCTGGTCATAACTAGGAATATATCGAACTCGTGGCCCCTTGGAGATTCAAGGCCCGTGGCGGTCACCAGGTCCTCCAGCCGCTTAATCCACCCCTGTGTAGAACTGTGATCTTTACCGGCTTGAAAAAAATAAAATAATAACGTTGTTGCTAAATTACATGAGACTTAAAAATGGATTAGTATTTATGGACAATTGATTGAATATTACAAATCATAAATTAATGCACAATGTGAATTCTGTTTGTGCAGTGAATACTGAACTCCACCCACACAGGGCAATGTACACATTTCCTTCGGGAATATATTAACATTTATACTGCGAAGTGGATATCAGATACGCTCTCGATGTCAGATGCTGCTCTCAAGAGGAGATACTGTAACATATGACGTGTGGACCATAATAATAATCATTCTCCGGGCCTGAGTCACGCCGCGTGAAGGGCTGCCGGGGCCCGATGCATCAAAGCATCAGCGGCCCGTAAGTATCCATAAAGCAATCCAAGTGGGCAGAACAAAGTACCAGTTTGTAATGAAACTAAGCGACTGCCTTATACCACTTATCAATTTATCGTGTCCAAGAGTCCGGCTCTTGTACCAATCGTAAACCATATATCATCAGGCTAAGAACTAAATTAAGTTTGAATTACGTGATTTTTAATTAACACACCGAGATTCAACACACAGTAATAAGAGTTTATAATAAATATTTCAAAGCTCCGTAGCTCTACGATGGAAGTGATGTAGCGAGCTGAAAATTATTTCGTTGGCCTAGAATATCTATAAACAGGAACTCCTGTGCAATATTTAATAATAATAATAATAATTGGATTACTTCTATAGCGCCGTTTTCATGAATAAATCGTGAAATTATGGTATTGTTAATGCTCAATACTATTATTATTCTTCGAGCTAAGATTATTATTAATTATGTTTAGATATGGTTTACTACGAATAGAATATAAAATATGTACGGTAAAGCTCATCCTTGCATTAATTACATTTGCAAGAAATGGGAGCGCACATAGCTGTGTGTGGGCAATATGATAAGTTTAAGTAATACGAGTACTTTCTCATATTACTCAAACATTACATTACTCATAATATTTTCTCAGCCTGATTGAAATTGTGAACAGCTGTCGAGAATAATGGCCATGCTGTTATCTTATCAGCGGATCACTGCTAAAACAGGCCGAGAATCAACATTTAGACGTTAAAAATTGCCCTGATTTTCAGATCACAAAACAAAATCACAAAAACAACTAAAAAAAAAACTATAACACTTTTACTTACGACGTATTCATCGGGGTAGGAAGTCTAAGAAAAAAAGAAGTCTGTAAAAAAACAAAAACATGAAAAAAAAACTAAGCTATTTAGTGTTTACGAGAGGCCGGAATTCTACCTTGGAAGTTGACCAGCTCGATGCTTCTGTCCACCTGGTTCTGCTCCACGATAAAGTAAATAAAGTAGCATTTCAGATTAATACTCAAAAATAACAATGAACCACAAAATTGTTGATGATTTTTAGCTATTTATTTATTTACTTTGTGGTGTCATTATAAATAAAATAAATATTTATATATGTATACACTGTATCCTGACGAGGGAAGCTTCGCTTTCGAAAAATTTTGTTATTTATATATTAAATAGTGATGTACACAATATATTTCGTATTAGTTTTATTTATTTATTTAGGCCCCATTTGGGTTTTTACATTTCAATATAATACATTCATGATACCTATAACACATATAATAAAAAAATATACTGATATTAATATACAATGCACATAATAGTAATAAAAAATAAGATAAAAAGAGAATGGTATATAATTTTAATAATATTATTTTTGTAAGTTGGTAGACTTATAATACGTGGTGTCGTTGTAATATATCGACACCACGGGTAAATATATAACGATAAGATTCCGGTTTATAGCCCAGATGTTACTGGTTTTTAACCACCCAGAGGTTACTGGTTCAAAACCAAGATACCCTATAATTGTATATTTAGGAAAATAGGACTTATTATTGAATTGTTGCGTCATGTCTGAGGATTGTGACCCCACTCCAATAGCCCTGATGAAGCAGACTGATAAACTCTTCACGATCCGAGGACACTGTCGTTCTTAATATCTGTGATACTTAATCAGTTCAACGCTTAGATGATTTTCTCCCGCCTTTCACTTTGCCAGTGACCATGCGCCTCCTCAGGGTCGAGTTCTCAGTTCGGCGAGGATAAGTAATAGGCAGTTGGCATCCTATTTCGGATGCCTAGCTCTTCCAGAATGGATAAATTGGTGCGCCTGGCTGTCCGTGGTGTCCTGAGCACAGCAATAAGAAAAACAGGAATTATAATTGACTGTTATGTTTGAACACTGTCCACAAAGTCAATGCATCGATAATCTTTCAAATCCCGATGGATAATCTTTTAAACCCTAATTACACAAAGGATCACCTATTACTCATTATACATGAACACCAACCTGTGTTCAACAGTCGGTGCATTATCCGCACATTGGGACTTGAGTCACGTCATATTTCGATCCTTTACGGCACGATACAATAATAATTTTACGACGTGGTATGCGTATCGAGGTTTTTTCGACCTTCCCGAAGATTAATAATGTGCCCCGCGTCATCCAAGACACGTTCCCAGATATTCTCCTATTGTCGAATGCTTTCTAAGGATTTGGACACATGAGATAGTTTACCTTTATTTAAAAGTAACGAATATGAGTTTTTTTAAAAGGAACGGGTAATGTTTTTTTTTGCCAAGACAGATTTTGTGGTAATCTATATCCTCTACCGAATAATATAAAAAAATCCAAAATGTGAGTAGGATTGTTGCGATGCAAAACCCTGAATCCTCGAGAAAGCTGCAGAGAAAAAAAACAATATAGAAATAAAAATTTACAAATGCATAAGTAATAGAAAAATAAAAGATTTTTACGGAATGTTTGTATTCTTCAGAGGATCATCGAGAGCCCTCCATATAGGCCGTCGCATTGATAATAGTTATCATGGATTTTTGATACTCCGATAGAGCATGTTTGAATTTGGTGGTGTTTATTTAAATTTTGAATTTTCTTAAAGAATATAATTCGATGAACCTATCGGTTTTTTTTATCTATATATATAAAAATCAATGTAAGTTTGTTTGTTTGTTTGTTTGTTTGTTTGTTTGTTTGTTTATTTGTTTGTTTGTTTGTTTGTTTGTTTGTTTGTTTGTTTGTTTGTTTGTTTGTTTGTTTGTTTGTTTGTTTGTTTGTTTGTTTGTTTGTTTGTTTGTTTGTTTGTTTGTTTGTTTGTTTGTTTGTTTGTTTGTTTGTTTGTTTGTTTGTTTGTTTGTTTGTTTGTTTGTCTGTTTGTTTGTTTGTGTTTGTTTGTTTGTTGTTTGTTTGTTTGTTTGTTTGTTTGTTTGTTTGTTGTTTGTTTGTTTGTTTGTTTGTTTGTTTGTTTGTTTGTTTGTTTGTTTGTTTGTTTGTTTGTTTGTTTGTTTGTTTGTTTGTTTGTTTGTTTGTTTGTTTGTTTGTTTTTGTTTGTTTGTTTGTTTGTTTGTTTGTTTGTTTGTTTGTTTGTTTGTTTGTTTGTTTGTTTGTTTGTTTGTTTGTTTGTTTGTTTGTTTGTTTGTTTGTTTGTTTGTTTGTTTGTTTGTTGGTTTGTTTGTTTGTTTGTTTGTTTGTTTGTTTGTTTGTTTGTTTGTTTGTTTGTTTGTTTGTTTGTTTGTTTGTTTGTTTGTTTGTTTGTTTGTTTGTTTGTTTGTTTGTTTGTTTGTTTGTTTGTTTGTTTGTTTGTCCTTGATTTTCTCTAAAATTACTTGACCAGTTTCACTGAAAATAGCAGTTTGTTTTTATTAGTGCCGGGAAGGTTTAAAGAGTAGTTTGAATGAATTCCAATATGTATAACTGTTGCTATAACGTTTTAAAATTAGTATGAAAATCATTGAACCCGCCATGTTTTATTTAGGTTAGACACAGATTGCATATTCAAAAGAAGAAGGTTTTTTGGGTAGAATATTTACAAAATGGAAAAAAACGAGTAGGTACCTACTTAAGAACTTTATGATTTAGATATATTTTGAAAAAAATAAACGTTTGAATGAAATAAAATATTCAAATGAATGTTTCTTTATTTGGAGATAGTTACTTTCGCTGTCAAATCAATTATGTTTCATCTACATATATTTTAATATTATGTATAACGGTTAATTCTGTAAATGGTTTTATCGTGAAGTGATTGGATCTGGATGTATTTTTAATTGGTAGACATTGTCAATATGTTCTCTAAATGTTTTTGTGATGCGTTATATTATGTTAATAGTGTCTGATCTTGTCTGATCCAAATTTTAATTCATATTAACATATCGGAATTTTTTTTGCAGTTTTAAAATTTTAATTGCATTATTTTTAACAAATCAAAAAATTTCACAAAATTAGACTGTTTTTTATGTAATGTGTGCCACTTAGTATATTATATATAATGAATGTACAATGTTTTTCAATTTTTTCCTTGTATTTTGACAGAAATATAATTAAATCGAATATCAGCAAAGAATTGTCACAATAACTATCTTTTTTCATAAAATTATATACCTACTTTACAATTTTTCTGTATATGTATATTATATGTTTGTACAAGCACAATGGTCGTTTTAGTAAACAAATAAATATTATTATAATTAATAATTAAATAAAAGAGGTCACCGACCTCTACGAATGTCATCTATTTTATATTGTAAAAATGTATCAACTCGTATGTTCAGAGTGATAAATATTGGATCTCCGACCAGATCTGATGACTGTCTCCATGGTTGGGTGGTTCCGATCGTTGGCTACGAATCCGGAGGTCGCGGGCTCAAATCCCGGCGTGCGGAATTAAATTTTATTCTATTAAATTGTGTTATTTCACAATTTATTCATTTAAAATTATATTCAGTATTTTTGCGACACGTTCTAGAGTGGTAGACACTGTCATTATCGCCCCGATGAACGATTACCACTCAGAATCGAAACGTGTTAAAATTTAGCCGTGTTTGGGACCAGAACTGAATAGCCAGGTACTTCCAAATTTTCTTTATTCCCTATCTCCTTCCCCTCCTCAATACCTCCAGCCTCACAACATACCCCAATTGGGGATGCCATAGTCTCACTGGCTCCAGACGGTTGAGAGCAGTTAATAATAATAATAATTGGATTACTTCTATAGCGCCGTTTTCGTGAGAAAATTACCTCAAGGGCGCTTTACAATTAATTAAATAACATATACAACCAATACCTTACAGTTAAACTTTATTACTAATGGCTTATAAGTAAGACTTATGGCTAGGGACTAACTACTGGGACTTATAATTAGTGACTTACATCTATGGCTTATAGGTAGTCACTTACCAACTAAAAGTTAAAGCTAGTGACAATTTAAACTTAAGTAGGCATAACTAGAATAAAAACCTAACACATATATAAACCTAGTACCTATTTAAAACTAAAACATATCTATGACCGAGTGCATATTTTATTTTTTTTACAGTAACTCCACACAGGAGACCAAGGAGGAAATAATTTCCCTCAAGGCCTATATCATCTTTGGGGATGCTGTGTGGAGGATCTTTTAGAGGATAGGAAGGAGTGAACTTGGGTCTTGAAGAGACCCATGTTATAGGATGGAGGAAACACAGAGGCCGGCAGATCATTCTATAGCCGAGCTGTTGAACACAAGAACGAGTCGTAGAAGCGACCCGTTCTCATGTGACAGATGTCAACCGTGTGCAAATGTTGGGCGCGCGTTTGGCGTGTTTCCCGACTATGCACCGGTGCCGAAGGGATCAATGACGCTAGTTCCTCGGAGCATCTTCCATTAAAATACCGGTAGAACAAGGACAGCATTCCCACCCGACGTCTGTGCTCCAAAGATTGCAACCCATTTGTTAAGATAGGCGAATCTATCAAACGGACCGCCCGTTTCTGCACAGAGTCAAGGTTTTTTTCAGATATTTTGGGACTCCCGACCAGAGGTGGCTGCCAAATTCTACAATGTATACAATACTGCAAAATGACGTACAACTATGGCTTAAAACTAGAGTCTTACAACTAACATACCTATTTATAATAATATAAATACATGTATTATTATTGCTCGCGTTGGCGTGTGGTAATCACATCAAAAAAGATCCGTAGCCGGTACTTCCCAACTTGCCTCTTCCCATCTTCTCCCCCCCCCCCATTCCATTCAGCTTCACAAGATAATCCAATTGGGAATTTATTTTTATTATATTTACTATTGAGTTATTTTATATTGAATTTTACGTACATAAACTAATAGGTATACGCGTTCATTTCATTGTTTAAAATATTATACTTTTACAGTAAGAATAACAATTCTTTTTAAGTTCTTCCATAATTTTTCGGACTTTCAGGCATCTCATCATAAATTTTCAGTCCTCTATACATTAAGCAGTTCTGTGACTCACTTCTTTTTCTCATACGCGGTCTCTACTAATTCTACTTATATTCCTGCTTTCATAATTATGTACATATTTTTACCAAAAACAATTCCATCCTTAAAATATTTTGACATTTGGTTATTCAGAATTTCATGTATAAAAATGAACACATATGGTACAATCATGCTTTTTGTATATTTGCCTTTCACGTTTTCCTTGATTAACTTTCCTTCACTGGCCAAATGTAATATTATAGAGCACTAATCTAAATGCGGAGCAACGATAGTTTTGCCATAGTCCCACTGGCTTCGATCAGTTGAGACTATTGTTCGCATACAGAAAGCATAAGGTATCTTCTCATCACCGTGCGAAAAGTCACCCACGTAAACATAGGTCTTCTTGTAAAACCAGAAAGTCTGCCGATTAGAAAGGGAATTTCTAACTCAAACGACATTCTTTACCTTACTTGAGTTTTTTTCTAAGAGCTTGTATTATTTCTTCTCAGCTACAACAGCGGTGCTGATTTGTATAGGAAGACGGGAATGTGTCAGGGCACTGAGCCTCTCCCGCCCGCGCCGCAGCACTCGAAGCGGGCATGAAAGAGCTCGAATGAAAAGTGTAATACTGTCAGTCACGGCCGTCCTAAACAAACACTGAGGCGCGAACGAATTAATATTATGAATTGAATTTTTCCCCGAGCTCATGGGCAATATGGGCATGAATGGGTTACAAATGAAGAGCCCTTCTCCGGCGGAATCCAAAGGTCCGCCTCGAGGACCCACGGCGGAGAGGCATGAGGCCAATTTCACTCTAACCAAACACAGATGGCGTTCGATTCGGAATCACATTGAACATTTTTTTCAAAGAGCTTTCATTAAATATGAATATACATATTATATTGAATTTATGTAAAAGGCGACATTTAATGAACATTTAAGACAATTATGTGATGATTATTACAAGAATATGTTTTTATTAATATACGTGGCGTTCAGTGGCATAAAGGCTGAAAAGATGTGCCTACCCCCAACAAACGCGAAAAAAAACATGCATTTATTTTTTTGTTGAACGCTTCAGTTGACCACAATAATCAATGACTAACTAAAACTAACTAAGGATCACGCCATTTCCTCACAGAGGTAGGCAGATAGGACGACCGCCAAACAACTCGTTCTTGACGCACATTCTTTTCTTCATTCACATTCAACAATCATCTCATACATACTCTTCTGTTATTATGACTCCTGACAAGGCCTGCTTCGAGTATTTGGTTTACTTGATCGTGTGATATATTCCTCGGGCGTCCCCGGCTTTTAAATTTCTGACATTTCGTATCATTTTTATAATATGAACCATTATGTTGTTGATGTTTCTGTATTTTTTGTATTTTGTTTTATCTTTCTTTTAGAAACTACTTACATAATGACTAATACTCCGTAATCCACATTGATGTTGATTTTTACCCCTAATTGTACTTTTTCTTTTGCTATTTTTATTTTACACTGTACCCATACTTATTTTAAATCTTTTCTTCGCTTTCCTTATTTTCTAATTTAAAAACAGGATTATGTAAAAGCCCTATGAGCGTAAATAAATAATAAAATCTTTAAATGTTACCGATTCATAAAAAGCGAATATCTGTGATAATTATTACTAACCACGTGTTTTCTATGTAAGAATTATACAATACATACGTATCAATAAAATAGCAAAGATACACTTACTTGGCGTATCATCTAAATTCTCTTAAATTTCACTGTCTTATAAAATAGCGAATTTCATTAAATATTATTAGAAATCATTATTCATAAAAAAAAAATCGGAGAATATCCGTAATCGGACGCCGTTAAGACGCTATGGAACCCTTTTTATCCTCCGGTATTTCATTACTAAAACAACAAGCTCGACTCGCGCTGAGCCAGCTTGGCGTAGCTCCCCGGTCTACGTCGCTACGATCGCCCGTAGCCAATCCCTGCATCAAAGAAAATGTTATCTCTGGCACTTTGCGCAGCCCACTCGGGATAATATCGACTGTATAATTCCTTCGAGATCCCTCTCTGCAGAAAGGTTTTAAGCAAGGATAATATTATTGTTGGAAAGTTAATATAATTCATATTATATTACGGCTCCGGCATTGTTCTTATTGGACGCTCTATGCTCTATCCCCCTCGAGCATGAGGGACCACTTTGATATTCTCGGTGGGATTATGAAACCTAATTACCGCCGGCCTCGGTTAACTCGATATCCATAGATTCGATTAAAACTTCGTGAGGTATGAAATCGCTCTACTTATTTAACAACTTACTAAAAAATCTACTAACGCCAGCATTTGTCGCCAGGCCCTGCGTGCGTCTTTTCTTTGAAATCGCTTTCCTTTTGTTAGTTCTGCAGGTCTGGAGGCTGTGTTGTCAAATATATTTGATAAAATTAAACCCTTATTAGACGCTTTTTTTTAGATACATCTACCAAACCTAAATAACTGTTATTATTTTTATAAACAATAATTATTAATCTAAAACACTCATCCAAATTGAAAAAACCTTCCGAGTAAAGATAAATGTCGCCGGCAGGACTCGAACCCGCACCCTTCTAATGTCCGGTCAGATGCTCTACCGTTGAGCTACGTCGGCTTATCGCAAACCCGCCAAGTTAATCAATATATACTAGTGTTCCATTTTAATAATTACTATTTTTATTATATTTTCACCTGTAAACAACCAACTTTATTAATATGAGAGAGGCTTGCAACGGCTAAATCCCTCAAATAGATGGCGTCGAGACAAATTATGTCTACATTTTATTGGTGAAAATTGCTTTGACTTGTCAAATATTTATTAATTGATAAACTAAAGTTCTTAAAAACTTAAGACAAGATTTTTGTGCATAGCGCAAAGGGTAACAATTATTATTTTTATAAACAATAATTATTAATCTAAAAACACTCATCCAAATTGAAAAAACCTTCCGAGCAAAGATAAATGTCGCCGGCAGGACTCGAACCCGCACCCTTCTAATGTCCGGTATTAACACTAGTATATATTGATTAACTTGGCGGGTTTGCGATAAGCCGACGTAGCTCAATGGTAGAGCATCTGACCGGATATTAGAAGGGTGCGGGTTCGAGTCCTGCTGGCGACATTTATCTTTGCTCGGAAGGTTTTTTCAATTTGGATGAGTGTTTTAGATTAATAATTATTGTTTATAAAAATAATAATTGTTACCCTTTGCGCTATGCACAAAAATCTTGTCTTAAGTTTTTAAGAACTTTAGTTTATCAATTACTAAATAACTGTCTTCATTTAAATAATAAATTAATTAAAAACAAAAAAAAAACATATTTATGACATAATACATCATACGAGTACATGATATCTTTAACTTCCTGTTGATCTACTCTCAACAAATTGAGCTCCAGTAGCTCGTGGTTATGGGAGGAGTATTTACATACGTAATGATAAAATAATAAAAACAATTCAATATGTTAACAATATTAAAAACTTATTACATAACTACAAACGTAAATCAACAGAACAATAATAATAATAATAAAAAAAAAAAAACAAATAGTAATTTATATGCTAGATAGTATACATTAAGGGTACAATATATCATTTTCTAAATTCAGGGAGTTAATTTGCTTTTGTTGTTAAAATGTCAATGTTTCGGTTAAATTAATTTATTTTTTGGATAATAATATATTGTACCATCTTATACAATACAAATTGTGGTGCTGTGATGTAGTTGTTCTTAGTGTTGGGATGGCTATTAAACCATTTATTTGAATCCATTGCTTATACTATCAATGGAGCGAATTTTATTGATGAGTAATTTTTTGTTAATTTGATATAAGGCGGTTTTTTTTATATAATTCTGTAATAGATGGTACATTGAATTCACGAAATATCTCTATAGTGGGGATGTCGTAAGGTTTTTTAATGATGATTTTAATGATTATATTTTCAATTGTAATTATTGGCTGTAGTGTGGTTTTATAGCCCCCAGCCAATAGTGCCATACTGCAATAGGGACTGAATTAATGCATAATAGACCATTTTATTGCTTTCTTGTTTAATATGTTGCATGTGTTATAGAAGATATAGATAAGGTTTCTTATTCGTTTTGCAGTAAGGTTGATATGGTCTTTCAATTTAACATTTTTATCTTTTATGATTCTAAGATATAAGATAAGATAAGATAGTTTGGCACAGTCCGTTTTACATGTAACATAATTTATACAGTTTTTATAGTGAATGTTTATGTGAATTAAATTTGTTGGTATTTCCTATTGTAGAGAAAAGGGAAAAAATATGTTTTTTATGTGTTGAGCGATAATAGGTTGAAATCGAACCATTCTTTGATAATCTTTATGTCGTGATTGGGTGGAATGGTAATCTCGTTCCATTTCTTTTTTTCGATCATTATTGCAGTGTCATCAACAAAAGATATAAATTTACCATGAATCGATAATTTGAATATTTGATTGACATAAAATATAAATAAAATAGGTCCGATGACAGTTCCTTGGGGGATTCCATAATCTAACATTTCAGCTTCACTTAGTGAGTTGTTTAATTTGACCTTTTGGCCTCTTTGAGTTAGATAAATTTGAAATCAATACCTAACCTTGCCAATTATTCCGATATCATTTAATTTGCTAATTAGTTTTATATGTGAGATACCATCAAATGCTTTACGTAAATCTATGAAAATGCCAATACATTTTTTTTACATATTTGTAAAAAGCATTAACTTTGTGGCTCGCCATAATTTACAATAAAAAACACATAAATTTGTTGTAGACCACTTTTATTAAAAGTGGTCTACAACAAATTTATGTGTTTTTTATTGTACATTTTTTTTTATCCAATGTATATAGTCGAAGTTAGTTCTCCAATGGTCTCATGACTACCTAGTTTCTCCCTAAATCCAAATTTGCTAGGACTAAGTATTTGATTGTTTTCAATATAATGCATGAGTTGTTTTTTGACGACCTTTTCAATTTTTTTGCAATATTAGTTGTAAGAGATATAGGTCGATAATTTGATATGTCGTTAGGACTGCCAGATTTAAAAATTTGATTTACGATAGATTTTTCATAAACAGATTGGAATATTCCAATATTGAAACTAAAATTTATAATGTTGGCAATTGGAAAACTTACAATTTTTTTATACTGTTTCAATAGTTCTACTGTGACTACATCAAAGCCTGGTGCTGATTCACCTTTTAAATCATTAATAATATTTTCAAATGTTACAGTAGCCTACACTATATTCCTATACACAATCCTAAATAACTAAAAAGTAGACTGCCCTGAGATCCTGTCTCAAATTAACCTTATTATACCCTCAAAACGTACCCGCTACACCAAACTATTTTACAAATTAAACAATAAAACAAACGCTGCAGCAAATTCACCAAATTTCCAATGTTCTCCAAACATTCAATAATCTTAGTTCCAACTGAAATCTGGATATATTGTTGACTCCCTACCGTCATTTAAGAAAAACTTTACTCGTAACTTAATCACTGCGCACTCACAACTTTCCATAACATAGCATAATTCAGATACATAGCTACAAATACACGTTCACATACATACACATACGCATACACTTATATATTACACACTTTTTTCATATACCGTTTTATCTTTACCTCAAGTCAATCCCTAGTATGTACTAACCCCGCCCGGAAAAAATATATTAAAACCTAATCATTCATAGAGACATGTGATTGGTACCGATCCTTGTAATAATTTTCTAGAACCTCGCGAACTGTGCATCACTCATTTTATCCGTACACAGTTTATTTTAAAAAATAAAATAATATAAATATTTAAAAAAAAAACGTAATGTTACCGATTCGTTTTTCAAGTTGGATGGGCAGACTGACTTACAAGAGAGCTTTATCAAGAACGCTCTTGTAATGTAAGGTTACACACGAAAACAAAAATGTAGGAAATATAGATATTAATACGGGTGGTAGTTTAATTTACCATTATCCTATAAAGGGTTAAACAAAATGAAAAAATAAACAATTACTGATTAATAAAATAGTACAAATAACATTTGTAAGGAATAGGTAGTTTACGTTGGGATGTTTTATTTTATTCAAATTTATTTCCATTATAAAATCGATGTTATAAAATAGCGAGCAGACACTACTAAGAAAAGATTCATGGTTTGCTGTTAGTTGTAAAATCGTACAAGAGTGAATTTTAGAACAAACGCTGCAGTATATACTGAGTAAATTATAATTACTTATAATCAGTTGCGGCTTTCTCTAAAATGCGTTTGTACAGTAAACTCTCATAAAAAAAAACAAAGTTGTATTATAAATTTACCACACCTTACAGCGTGTCATTCAAATTCTATAAAAATCCACTCATCTGCCAATACTGTCCAAGAGCGATACCGAAATGAATCCCATACGTGCTGTATGAATCCCGCATGTATAGGACCTTTTGTCCTAAGAAATAGTTTCATATAAAACATACTACAGCGCTGTAGCGGGAGACGTCTGAACCTTGGGAATTTACAAGCAGCCCGGTTGAGCAGCGACTGTGAGATTAATTTTTCTTTTTATTAATAATAAATATATATTTTGATAACCGAACCCATCCGAATACTAATGAAGCTAAAAAAACAAAGGTCGAGAGATAACAAAACAAAACATAAACTATTTATAAACTAGGTGTTACTCCATTGCAAGATTTAGAAAAATATGTAAATAATAATCATGAAAAGCATTATTTATGTGTATTATAGGTATCTGAAAACATAAAATTATCAAGTGTGTAATGTGAATGTAAATGTAAATATTACATATAAGCATAGTTGATGAGCAATATAAAAAAATATTACGAGAGGAGAATTATAAAGCAATAAAGGAAAAAAAAACTCTTAAATCGATAAGATATTGGCCAATGGCTGCAAATTCTAGAAATACGGGAACCAAAAAGTATCTACAGTTATTTTATAACCAATTATTTTAATAACAATTTTAAATACGAAAATCACAGAAATAATTTGTAATTCTTCCAAATTTACGTACAAATTTGGGATTAGCCAATCTCACAGTCGTAGAAGTGACCCGTTCTCATGTGACAAGTGTCAACCGCGTATTTCCCGACTTTGTACCGTTGCCAAAGGTATCGATGGCGCTAGTTCCTCAGAGCATTTTCCATTAAAATACATGTAGAACAAGAACAACATTCCCACCTGACGTCTGTGCTCCAAAGTTTGCAATCCGTTTGTTAAGATAGGCGAATCTTTCAAATGTGGGTAGGTTAGTGCAGTCCCACGCATTTCATTTAAATAATACGTACGTTGGTTTATATAAATAATATAAAATAGTAATTGAATAATACATGACACATAATAACATTAAAAATAAGTAGACATATAAAAATAAAGTTTTTGAGCTGTGGCATATAAATTTTGAGGAACCAATATCCCTCTCCAGTACGTGTCGATGTTGGAAGCGGGACTGATAAGGATATTCCCGGAGCTGTTTATCCTTTCTCCCATTCCTACCACCCTGGATCTTATAAGGACTGCAAACCCGGAAACTCGCCCCTCCGTGAACGTACTGGAAGCGCTGCAGTATTTAGGGAGGCCAAACATTATGTGGAAGGCGTTACTGACACGAAGCATTTCCATACTGCTCTTTGTGTAATTTGTCCAATGTTCGCACATGTACTCGTACAACGTTGTGCAGAAGGCAAGGAAGGGCCTCCCTTTCACAGCGGTACTGCAAAGGCGAAATCTTTTGCTGAGCACGTTCGCTTTTACGCTGAGAGCTCGTCTAGGTATTTAGTTCCTTCAGTCACCTTAAAGATCACACCATTCAGGGTAGCTGAAGGAATACTTCTCGGGCTCTGACCATAACTAATGACCAACAGAGCCGATTTAGAACATGTATCTTTCTTTAGCAAACTCTTCGCAGATCTTGAAGAGAATGCTTCGTCCACTTATAGGTGGTGCCATCGGTACCATTGAAATTATGATGCGACCTACTCGCTTTTAACATTTTGTACTTACCCATTATGTATAATTACTACACCTTATTTTGCTTGTTAATACAAAAATCCATAAATATGAACGAGATGTTATATAGTCAGTGTTCGATAACTTATCTTAAACTTAAAAGCATCTTCCAAAACCCCCGACGTCACTGAACCTTAAAATTTAGTCCCTTCCTTGATTTTTTTTCCTTGGGCACATGTTTTTACTTTTGCAAAGATATGTTGTGTCTGAAAAGAACGGAAGGTTTTTAGTCTTTAGAATAATCTTTTGTTCTATGGGATTACTGTGTACGACCACATGTGGCTGACCGTGCTTGTCTTAACCACAATAATAACCCTTGTATTTTTTGTCAGTTACGTGCATGTCCTCGGACAACTGCTAATAGTTTTAGTCACAGTCTAATGCCATTTGAATATTATTCATTTATTCCTATGGTTTGAATCTGGAGTCTGGAATATTATGGTGATCGTGTAGTTTTTTGAAGTAGAACCCAAATCTGTGAACTTGATTTATTGACAACTGGCTGGTGTATACTCGGTCTTGCGCGGAATTTTTTTTGTTGTTGAAATGTTATGAAGTGATTATAAACAAAGAAAGATTCATTTGAAAATTTTGTTTCATTACAAACATTTTTTTTCAAAATATATCTAAATAATAAAGTTCTTCATTAAGTACCTGCTTGTGTTTTCCATTTTCAAAATATTCTACCCAAACAAACCCTTTTCTTCTGTATATGTAATCTGTGGCTAACCAGAGCGGTATATCTATAGGCTAACCTAAACACAAGGCGGGTTCAATGTTTTTCATATTGATTTTAAAACGTTATATCAACAGTTTTACATATTTGATTTCATTCAAACTACTCTCTAAACCTTCCAGGGACTAATGAGAATAAACTGTTCTATTTTCTGCAAAACCTGTAAAGTACTTTTCGAGAGTATCGAGGACAAACAGACAAACATTCATTCTTATATAGATACTCTTTCTACTTTAAAAACGCTCTATGACGATTTTATGTTTTAGCACAAAAAACTGTAATAGGTCTTGTTTGTATTTCACCCTTCGAGGGTGTTTTTATCCATCGACTAAATGGAGAAATTTTGTGTAAATTAGTATGTACTGCTACAAATTTCACTTCCCGCTTTCCTTCCGCCTCAAAACATGATCTGAACGAGGAAGTAAGGCTTTGGGCCAATTTGGTTTACGATACGATTGTACCACCTCAGCCAGGAGCAATCCTGTCCCGGTGAGACCGGTACACCAGGGGGCACTGATTTGTTACGACTTAGAACACGTGCTCCGTGGATGGGAAGGGGGTTGGAGTTTAATCGACCGGTATACATGGCGACCTTATAAGCAAATATTGGAATTTAGGATGGGTTGGAATAAAGGAATTGATCGAGCTTTGGTATTTCGTTTCGCGCTGTTGTTGTTCTGGGTCAATTTGGCTTGCATAAATATGTGCGTTAATATTTAAAAAAGCATAAGCACTTAGCAGTATTGAAATGAATGTACCTAATTACCATTGTTTTAGACGCCATAGCACATTGCACCTGAATACATTCAGAAATAATATTGCCTACTTTAGTCCTCTGTTTCAAATGTGTCGACTATATAATAAGATAGAGTGTGCTAATGGAGACAATTTTGTCGATAATCTGTACAGTTTCAGAAATAATATCGGGCTATTACTTGACAAAAAATGTAACAATGATTGGGGTAATTATATTATGTATCAATTGTGTCTCTTGCTTCTATTGTATTATGCACCATTGAGTGAGTTTTTGTAATTTTATGTTTTGTGTATCTTTTGTCTGATTATCTGTAATTTAATAATAATAATAATAATTGGATGATTTGTATAGCGCTATTTTTGTGAAAAATCACTTCAGGGGCGCTGCACAAATATTACTTCCTATTCTTTATCTAAGTATGTATAAACAGACATAGAAAAACATACTTACCTATTGACAGGTCGCTTCAGATGAACACAGTTTTAATAGAAAATTTATTTTTAGAAAAATTTGTGTATTTTAACTGAGTTTTTATAACTGTATTTTTCTCACGTAAATGTGAACATCTGTAAAAACCCAATATAAATAAATAAATAAGTACCCATAAATGAGAAGGTCATAATTATAATAAATAATACAAAAAAATTGTATGTTTTATAATGTTTTAATTTAATTTATTTCACTATTCATAGAGTAATAATATGTTATATACAGGTGAATAAAAAACTCACATGCCAGCAATAATACCTAATTTATGTGTAATATCCTTCTGCTCACACATCGACACTTACTTCTAGTTTTATAAATAGACAAACTAACATTACGGTCGGGAATGATACAACAAAGAATACAGAGTGGTGCTTTAACAAACTGTGTTTTGTGCAATTTAATGTAAATCAAACCATTCCTATCATATGTTCCTATTACATATTAAAAAGATACATCTCACATTAACAAAACTCCAAGTCATGAAAGTCTTCAATATCAGCAGTAAAGTTGAACCTGTCTGAATATGACTACGACTTAAACAATACTTTTGCTATTTCGAGAAAACACACGTTTGTTAACTTTAGTAATGACTATTGACTCATCGCCATGAAGAGACAGGTTCGACTACGTTTGAAAAAATAACAGCAGAAGTTCTATTGCATAAAAATGTTATCTAATTTTTTTTAAATAAAATAGAATCTTTGTATCGAGTTGACATTATAACGACAAAATGAGTACATTCACGAAAAGGAACGCTTACTTCCTGTCTATATTATTTACGAGTCTTTTAGACAAATTCTACATACGCGTAGCTGATTCAAATGAATTGAAGATATATATGTATTGGAGACTTTGTGTTGTGCTTGAATCAAGCAATAGTAATGATTATTATCAATAAATTAATATTATTATCAATTTCATATTATCCAGAGAATTTTAGCAATTAATTCCGTCAGCTGACCATTTCTCGGATTAATTTTTTACTGGAAAAAATTACAATAGTTCAGAGTGGCAGTACACAAATATGATTAAATGTCAAGTCTTAGTGTGAGATCTTTGTTTGTTCTACTCTACTAAATGCCAATATATTTGAGTGAGAACAAGTGGAAATACTTTCATAGTGTTTTGGAATACCAAATGAACGATTAACTTAACTTTCGATTAATAGTTTTAAGCCCCGTTCAATCGATGCGGTTATTCAACCGATACGGCGAACGAGTAATAGGCACGATCCTGCTTGCACAGGAATGCTTAGGACACGTTAAGTTAAACGTTAAACGACCGCATCGTTTGAACGACCGCTTAAACGATCAATTAAACATATCTTTGACTCTCCGACGTAAATAAATTAAACAGTCACATCGTAATTCTTTTAGCCCTAATTATGATGCGAATGAAATATTTTTAACACACATTTCAAGAATTTGATTTCATACAGTACTTAGTACATAATAAACAGACGATTAAACCGACAACTATGTGGCAATACCAGAATGTTAAATATGTATTAACTATGATATTTGCTGTAGTTGATAGACAAAGATATTATGCAAATTTTTTTTTCATATGGATATCTTCCGTCACGAATTGAGATATAGCACACCTACCAAGGAGACTATCGTAGCCCAAATTACTCAAAAAAAAATTAATATAAAGCAACAAATTCAAATTAACTATAGGACTGCATCAGTATTTCACTCAAATTTAATACAATCTACATTCTTCAAAAATTTAGTTTCCTCAACAAAATCGGTACTATTTAGTCTAGGTACTAGGTGTGCTATATTTTGGATCAATGCGTAATGATGAACCAATGAAAAAAGATTGTGGACTAGGGACAGGCATAATCGAAACCTTTTGATTATCTAAACATTCGATTCTGTAACATTTTAATGAATGAGACTAATTTGTTAATTAATCCAAACGAGCTTTAAACTTTTCCAAATGCATCGAGTATCGATTGTGTTTGAATATATCTGATAATTTCGATTACCCTTGTCGTTATTATGAACCAATGAGACACGATGGATTTATCACCGAAATGGAATGACACTTAATAAACACACATGAAATTTTGTGAATGACCAAGATTTATCTTACATTAATTACAATATATCGGATAACGAATAGAAACATGTTGATATTCACGCATATGCTAGAAATGTGCGTAGATATACGGTCCTTGGATTATATTTTCAGTATTAATAATTATAACTTTCTTTATTAAGGAAAATACATTACATATAGATTCTATCGAATTGTTACAACACATGGGACATGGCACATGTAGGCAGGTATCCTACACACAAACATATAATATATACAGGGTGGGCCGGTAAAAACCGCACTTAATTAAATACTTCACGGCTTGACGTTATAGAAATGAATTCATCTATTATTTTTTTTAATTATTTATTCATGCGTTTGTTATAATATTTTATACGTGGATCTGTTAAATATTCAATTAGCAATCGTGACGGTTAAAATTCCTACTTAAAATATCAGATAATATTCATTTTAGATTTTAGACACTCATTATATCACTACGACATGTTACTGTTCGTATTGCGCCGGATGTTCACAGAACACCAAGACTTTCTTATTCTTTATTATTCAAAGGTTTACCTTATGTACCTATGTACTGTCCGTCGAAACACATATCAATTGGTCAGTACACAAATCTCGTCTAATTTCACTTTTCACTGGATCAACATTTACCTATTTTTCACTATCATATTGTATTTATTACAATCACACATTTTAGTGATTATCGATTGAAGTCCATGAACTATTCCGAAAAATGCTGAAATAAAACGAAACACTTTCATTAGATGTTGTACGTTTAAAATCGCAAAACATTGTTAAACATTTCACACAATCGCAATTTTCACAATAGAGTCTCAATCTGAAATATACAAGCTAAAATGCGTTAAAATGTTAATTACACATACAAAGTATTCTCGCAAATAACAGTAATTAATTAATTACACATACATGTAGGTATCTTATATCACTCCTTATAAAATAGAAAAAAAAAACATGAATTTAAAACATTTTGATCAAAAGATAATATGTTTAATCATTTCACTGTGTAGAATGAATAAAAATTAAACGTAAAAACTAAACCGTTTTTTATTTTACTTTTAAAATTTCTTTTACAAAATGAATTTATTTGATGTTGAGTTGATTCATTTTTACTTTTTGTGTAGATTTAGGTTTAATTCATTTATTCAATGTTTTACCAACAACCAAAAAATCGCACGATATAATCTATAGATTAGTGTTCGTAGACTATTCAATAATAATTTTTAATGTTAAATTTTGGAATAACTTATCGAAGCGTATAAACCTCATTGTAATATATTTTTAATCATTGAAGATAATATTAACAACTCTCAAAATGAAACATGAAACCGAAAAGATTAAAAAAAAAAATATTTGGAAATTAATTGGAAGATGATATTAACGGTTATTAAAAATCGAAGTATGATAGAACGGATTAGAGCGCAAGGGCCCGGATATACCCTATTCTCATTCTTTTTAAAGAAAATTTCCTGTTCTTTTCCTTAGGCTTAGACATCTTGCTTAACTGCGGTTCCAGTTCTAGCTGTCATTCAGCGAATGACATTCATTACAAATATCAATATTTGCGTAGTTTTAACAAGAGAAAAACTCAATATTTTACTTTAAACATTATTAGTTAGTAAACATTATATATATGTTCAGATTTTCGGCACGGTAAACAAAACAATGCACATTGGCTGGCGCGGCTCTCAGCATAGATAGCCCGCGGAAAATGTCGCTTTTAGAAGTAGTGACCGAAATAATGTCATTACTATCTAATGTAGGTAGGTACCTTTTTACAAAACAAAATTCGTCGTTAAAAGGCGTATTTGTGCTATTTAAAAATAAAATGAAAATGGATTAAAACCATTATAATATTATCCAATTGTTTTAAAATGCTTTGGTTTAAAACCTCGTGTCACATGCTGATATATCATCAATTTGCGTTTTAAAAAAATCACAGCAAAAAAATCTGTTAGGATTTTTTTTACTGTGTCTTAAACAAGAGGTCTTTAAGCCTAAGAAAAAAAAATAATGAATTTTCCATTAAAAAAAAACAGAGGTCTCCTGGTTTCGAGTCCCAGTTTTTTTTTCCTTTTCTGTATCTTCTCTGTTTCAGGCTTCATTTTGAGAGTTGTTAATATTATCTTCAATGATTAAAAATAATTATTAAAATTAGTTACCGTTGAAAACATTTAGACGGTCAAAAGATTTCAATTGTACAAGTCTCACGTATAGAAAATTTGAGACAGTGAAATGTTATCTCTACAGTCAACACCCCACCAAGTTTGTGGTAGGTAAGTCTGATCCACTAAATCTATTAATTAATGTGATAATTACCTACATATCTAAAAAATTACGCTACACATGAAAAAATATTTACACAGCTCTGAGGGTGAGACAATTACAGTGTTTTTATCGGATCACAATGTTTTAATTTTCAACTACATACATATGCCATTTTTTTCCAGAACAAAAAAGTTTTCGGTTGAATTTTCTGAACGTGGTGTTTGTTTTTCCAAATAAATGGATGGATGACAAAAACTCCAACCTGAAAGTGTAATCGCTGGACAGTTTGATTATAAAAATACCACATTTTGTTCTGGAAAATCGCAAAATTCGAAAAAAGTCGCGAAAGATTCCAGCTATATATAAATATTCTTTGATAGATACTGAATGATAAAAAAACAATTTTTCCAGTGAGTACTTAGGTAATTACGAAACACACTTAAACATTGTTTTTTATTCCGACTCACCCTCAACTAAAAGCTACAATACATGAATTTCAGGCGAAGGTTGTAGAACGAATTTGCACGTAAATTTCTTTTTTTTACATTCTCTGTTCATTCGAATATGAACATTTATATACGAAGTATGTATTGAATATTATATTTTTTCCGTTGAATAAATCAGGACCATTCTCTGATAGAAATTTATATTTGGGGTTAAAATGGTTTGGCCTTTACTTTTTTCATTTATTTATTTCATTAAACACAAATGCCACTAATTTTATTAGGCCGGATATACCTCGTAATAAAAATATTTTGCAGAATTCAAGAAAACAAAATGTATTGACAAATATCAATATGACTGCGAATTCCAAATTTGAAAAAAAAGATGTACTGAAAAATATCAATATGACTGCGAATTCCAAATTTGAAAAAAAAGATGTACTGAAAAATATGAAAATGACTGCGAATTCCAAATTTGGAAAAAAATGTACTGAAAAATATCAATATGACTGCGAATTCCAAATTTGAAAAAAAAAGATGTACTGAAAAATATCAATATGACTGCGAATTCCAAATTTGAAAAAAAAGATGTACTGAAAAATATCAATATGACTAAGTATTCCAAATTTGAAAAAAAAATTTACATGTTAAATGTGAGCACATAAAAAGAAATTATTGTGCGAAATTCATTCGAGACCCTTTTCCATAATTATTCAAAACAGAGTTCGCACACATTATAATTGCAGAGAAATCGCATCGCTGTTAGTTGTTAATACGCCGCATTATCCAGTAGCGCTGCAAGCTGAACGGCCGCTGTAACGAGAGAAGCAAGTATTAGACACAAACTTGGTATACTGTTCCTTGCCGAGGCTCGGCCCGTCAGTGTTTATACTAGAAGGATCAGTGATAAATTTGTTCCCCGTTTGGAAACATCAATAATGGATGGCTGAAAGAAGAGTTTTAATTTAACAAAATTATATGAATAATATTCAAGTCGCTCACAACAATAATAAATCGATTATGTGTATTATGGCTATATTAATAATGTAGCCAAATAAACAAAAAAATGTATACGTAATCACATAAGTCACCTATTTGGACCCCTTTGAATAAAGTACACTCTAACAACATAGAACGGGTTCAGCACTAATTTCTTGGGTATGTAAATTTCAATTAAGAACATTATTTATGTAAGTTTGAATAAGAGAATTATTTCAGACCTAGTTGTATTATATAGTCATCAACCACCTTCTTGACAGCCCTGCCATCGTCGCCACCATTAAATTCCATGTACTGGCGAGAAACACAAGACAAAATGCAACATTTATCTGCAACCCGTAAACAACCAATTATCAGTCTCGCTCAATAACCAATAGAATGCGTGCTCTGTGCAATAATTTTGGAGGTATTGTTGATATATTTGCTGATTCCTACAATTAATTATTGTAGCGTTAATGATTTGTGTTATAATATTGTTCTATTTTTCTATTTTATGTGACTGTTTAACTTTTAAATATTGTGATATTACTTTATAGCTTAAAACCGCTTTGTACTTATAATTTCCGATTGCTCATTGTGATCTGTTCCAAAACTCCATATAAATGCCCAGATGGGCGTATAATCATTTAAAATAAAATAATAATAACAGACAACCACGCAATATTCATTCACATTAATACTTCAGCTAAAATATCGATACTTTTTTTCAGCCTCCTTACATGACGATACACAAGTATTAGAATTACTTGGCCGTGCTATGTTTTTCTCGGACCTCCC
>JAHDVE020004609.1:0-146033 GCA_022606495.2 Halesus radiatus | reverse complement strand
TCCGAGCGATCCCTTTGTTTGTTTGACCGAAGAATTTGGTCATCGAAGGCTATTAGAACCGTATTCGCTATTTAATAAAGTGATGTAGGTAATCTATTGTGTTTCAATCCAAAATGTTTCGTCACAAAATTACAACGCTCCAAAATGCTAATTTCTTTCGGTTTTGTTATTCCTCTCTTTAGTCGGTGTATTTTAAATAGGCAATATCAAGTCAAAGAGACAGCGCCGAGACACAGGTGAATGTTTTGGAGCAAATCCACCTTACTTTGAGAATAGACTAATGAACTGATGAGCGCTACTTACTTGGTTACATTATGCATCGGTAATTCGCAAGCCAACATGACTCGACATAAATATGCAATAATTAGTTGAATGATTAATTAACGCTTTTTATCAGATGCAATACATTAATCCAAACTAACTATGAATGTAGTTAATCTACCTTCAATACGAAATCGACCTGATCGATGTATTATTGCATTGATTCATAATATTGTAGAGTTATAATATAACCACAGAAATACAAAAAAAATATTACAGCAGAATTTAGTCCTATTAGAGGTAAAAGTCATTATGGGTCATGCAGCTAGCATAGCACTTCATGAATTACTCCTATGAGTGGACGATATATTCACGATTGCCTTATAATGTTCCGCCAGTTTTTTTGACCATATATCTGAAGAGATCTGACAGTTTAGAGAATAAGACATCTTTAGAGCAATTTTTGAAAAGCTGCAACGTAAATCGAGAAGATTTCTTTAAGATTGTCAGGTAGAGAGAACTAAAAATATTAAATTCTATTGGAATAAGATTAAGCGAAGAGAGCGGATATGTGAAAATATGTAAACCGCTTTTTTAATATCACCTTCTATAATGTTCATTTGTGCTCTTTCTGTTAATGTCATAAATGTTTCAGTCAAAGCTGCATTTTTTTTGTGGAAAATCTTATTTAAGTTAATTAATTTTATTAAAAAGTTTCATAAAACTGAGTAGTCAATTTGATTGTAAGAGACTTGTAGATAATTAGAATCTTTGAACAAATTAGGCATTTTTAGACGTCGGAGAGTTATTATTTATTAATTCAAAATAATGATAATATTATTTTGCCATACGATAAACATGGAGTTTTTAAGGAGAAAAATATCAATCACGTTTTTTTTTATTTACATGGGCTTAGCATTTATCAAAATAAAATCAGAAATATTACACATTTCTGACCGTTCTACGCATGTTTTACAAAAACATTTAAAAAGTTGAATATCCTTAAAAAATGCTGTGAAGGTTTTTCTTCAACATGCCGATAAGATAAATTAAAAAGAAGATCAGCAAATTTAAAAATAAAAAATATTTTTCTCCACTTTAAAAATCATATTCATATTTTAAATATTTTGTATCATACAATAGGACGATTAGAAAGAGTAATATTTCTGATTATATTTTGCTAAATGCTAAGCCTATGTAAATTTATAAAATATTTAATAAATATTTTTCTATTTAAAAAACATTATGTTTATCGTATTTCGTAATAATACTATCAATATTTCGAAAAAATAAATATTTCCTCTCCGACATCCCTCTCCCCCTAAATTTAATTCTCAATTTTAAAAAAAAGTTTGTTTTTAAATAGCCAGTGGTTTTGGATTTTAATGAATCGACTTCGAATCACACACCGGACACATAAATAACAATCTGTTAAAAAATAGTTTACATTTTAAGTATTACGCACAAGGAATTAGGTATATATGTCTATTATTATAAAACGAATGGTCAAATAGTTGGCTAAAATGAATTTATAAAGTTAGGAGCAATTATTCTAAAATTTGCATAAATCGAAATCGCAACATCTTTCAATTACATGTTGAAAATAAACACTTTGCTATTATAACGATTAACGATTTAGGTTCTCATAACTTCTAGAATCCGGTTCTTGCAGTTGATCAGTAGTTTACAGACCATACATTCTAAAATGTTGGTACGCGAGCCTCAGGCGTTACGTGCGACAGTTGTTCAGTCGATACCAACTCTGCTGTATCCGCGTTCGCTTAATACACATCCCAATCGTCTAACTGCCATTGAACTTCTTAACCTAATGTGATGTATTGCGTTTACAAAATTGGTTTTAGGTTGTGTTATTAATTATTTATTTAAATAGTTTCATATGTAACTTACATTTTGTAGGTTGTTTACAACTAATTTAAATACAAAATGCAAAATCTACTGTCTGGAAGACGAATATAACTAATCATTACGCTAGACTTATGAACTTTGAAACTAATAAAACTTTAAATAACCAATCTACATAAAGCGCCACTAAATCCTAACTAAACTGCCAAATATTATAAAAATCAGTGAACGCTGTAAACTGGGCACAAGTAATAAAAATAAGTGCGCTAATCAATGTGCCTTACTATTTGAAAAAAAAATCGAAACATTAATCCGCCATAAAAATAACACAAATCAGTCAAAAGTAAAGGAAATAAAGCCCTGCATTACTCTGGGATATATAAAAGTAAAACAATTCCCTTTACAAACTAGGCCTTTTAATTTTCGTTTTTCCAAAAAACATTAAATTGTTTTAACTACTTTAATTATAAAAAAAAAACATAACATTAGCAAATAATACTGGAGTCCTAATAAAATAATTAAAAATATGGATTACAATGGACGACAAAACAAAAAAGAAAAATTAAAACACCGATACAGTACATCCGAAATCAGAAATGGAAAAATAAAATTTACAAAACGACACTAAAAAATGCTCTAAATGTTGGTAAAAATCTGGCAAACCCCATCAAAACGTCTACTTCTACTAGAAAAAATATTAAAAAAAATTAACTTAATTCAACCCAATACAAATATAATAAATTCAGTATCATAATGGAATCTGACGTTGAATATATTATCAGTGATTTAAACTGACTGCCCCAACGATACACAAAACTACCGCCCAAACTATCCCCACTATCAAATATATCAAAACTTTATGAAAACATTGTTAAAAATCAGATTTTTTCTTAATTAGAACAATATCATATTGTATTAAGTAAATGAAACACGTTGTTATAAACGACGAATATATTTTATTTTCACCAGCCGGTTTCGCTTAACTCAAGCTTCATAAGCTAACTAATTCAGTTATTATATTTATGCTATAACTGATTCAGTTATTATATTTACCCTATAACTGATACAGTTATTATATTTATACCGATGAAGCTTAAGTTAAGCGAAAACGTGTTTCATTTACTTAAAACAATGTCAAACCACTTCTTATGAAAATATAATATCATATTGTAAATTTCAAACAATTTGGTTTAAAAAAAACATGATGCTATTGCGAAAATAATAAATTATTTATTCACTGCCCAGATTCAAATGAAAAATGTTTGGGAATATTTATAAACCTTAAAAAAGCATTCTATAGCACATGAAATGAAAATTAAAAAAAAATGTAAGAAGAACTTTGTTCACACCACTGATTTTAATACATAAATATCTACATGTTTCAGAATTAAAGCTTCCCTCATCAGGATAAACAAAACACTAAAAAAATTATAAGTATAGAGAAATAATAAACAAATAGACAAATTATAAACACAAACTAAAATTAAAAATAAGTGATCAGTGTAGGTATGTGATTAATTAAAAATGTTGATGTAGTTGAACAAAAAGAAAGTTATTATAAAATATTAAGTAATAAATTTATATCAGAAATTTAAAAAACTTGTTATTTTTATTAAATAATTAAAATCAAGAAAACATGAAGGCATAAAATTAATAACACATATTATTAAAATTTATGTTAATAAAAATCTAAATATAGTTATTAATGTGAAAAAAAAATTTAAGAGATAATTATTTTTTTAAATATTTTATTTACAATTTTAGAACCACTCCTGTTAATAATGAACGTTAATGATATATTCGATGTTGCTAAATATGGTGATATTATCTCATACGCTAACAGTTCTTCTCCCAAAAGCAAACACATGTCTTAAACTGAGTAAAAAGGCAAACACAGACATAATGAATTTAACACGTGGTTTGACATTAACTGACTAACGTCAAACTCTAAAAAAAATACTTAACGTACCATTTTAAAAACAAAAAATACCGTCTGAAATACATATTAAGATTCTTTCTGTACCAAACAATCAACATCACCACCGTAACTTTCTATGTACTGAAATTGAAACATCACTATAGATTATAGACCATAGATTCCCAAATTGGTTCATATAACTAGATTTGCAGGGGGTCCATATCAGGGAGCAAAAAATGGAGGTACACGGATCGGAGTCCATTTAGACTGCACGCATAGTAACGCAGCACCCCAAGGTTCGCTCGATGAGCCTACTGCGCACTTACTGCGAATCTTACAAGCGCGTCCGTGCAGGCACGTTCATTTACAAGTTTTCATACTAGCAGCAATGCATCGCGCAGTGAATAAATAACACTAGAACTACTTGGTATGACCTACTTTGATTTCTGTCAATCCATAATTCAATATGGTAAATAGGATGGGGTGGTAATTATAAAACCCGCACACAATCCCTTAAATTGCACAAAATTTATAATTAAAATAATCTTGAGAATTAAATACTCTGTTCCTTTACCACTCAGCTTTACAGTTATATATAAAAAAAATAAAATAAAACTGAACCATGCAAAAGCACTAAAAATCTCAGGCAAAAAAAAATGCATGTCACCGATTCCAATATGTAAAACTATATATACGTAAACTTTGGGTCTAACAAAGCTATAAATACATAGGTATAAAATTCTTTAATAAATTACCCGAAAAGATAATATTTGTTAATAATAACTTATGGAATTCAAAACAAAATTAAAAAAGTATACTGAAAATTTAAACTAGATAAAATATATAATAATAATGTTTAAAAAAAAAAAAAATTCTAAACTACAAAGTTAATGAAAACTTTTTATTGGGGTACATGTAAATATTAAAAATATAGACTCAAAAGCAGATAGTTGTTTTTCTTCGTTACTGTTTTACTTAATATACCCTTGGAGAAAGGAAGCAACTGACAAAGTGGGAGTTTTGTTTTTAAAAAATTCACATTTAGAGATATCGGTGATCCAGAATACCAAGTTGATCGAAAATTATTTATGAAAATAGGAAGAACGTAATTTAGGCATGGGAGTTTTTTTTAAAGGTTGCCGATCCCTTCATAACATAGTACGTGTCATCTTTTGCAGACGATACACAAAAAATACACACATGAACAGCTAAACGATGTTACATCATATTCAAACTCGACCATCCGTGGGCAAAAAAGGCGACGGAATAAAAAAGACAACAGTAAAAAAAAGGCGATATGTAATTTACGCTCATGATGTTCTTCTTCAATCAGCGAGTTCTTAAGGAATACTGGAAGTCGTGATGCGCCGCGAAGGATATGACTTGCCGTGCGATTGCGAATGATAATAATGATTAAATTACGAAAAAAAATCTACGGATTTGTATAGATCGTTACGTAAAGCCAATGAGTTTCGGGTAGACCGTGCATACTACGGATCGAAACTGCCACTGCCGTTTTATATAGGGTAATCAAATTACACGTTCCTGAAATGCAGTGTCATGTAAAGATAATATCACTTTGTATGTACAATGTACATATCACTAAGGGTCACGCAATGATTGTATTGGCGATTTTCCCATTGACTGTAGGAAATCTATAGCAGGAGCTCCAAGAGTCAGTTGGCAAATTCCATTTTCTTGCATGGAACGATGTAAAAAAAGAGTAAAAACGATAGTGGGAATTAAAGTGGATCGAAACGTTATAGCAAAACGATCAAACCTTTTTTTGAGAACTAAATTAGATTATCATAATATGACTCTTATTGATGTTATGTTAATAGATCATATTTTATATTTTCCCATTTTCAAAAAAAAAAAATATATATATATATACGAGTATATATACATGTAAGTTTTTAGTCAAAGCAGTCAATTCGAAACAAGTTCTCTCTGAAGGTACTCTTTGCATAACCCCATTTGAAATTTATTTGCTTGATTAATTTTATGCTTAAGTATTATTTTTACTTCCAGTTTATTTCGAAAAGTGGAACCGTGATCAATGTACGGCCCCTAGGAATACATTTTATTTTCTTCTCTGTTCTAGATCACCCTGTATTTTCTATGCCCTGAATAAGTTATGGATGCGTTCAAAGCAAGTAACTTTAGATAAAAAAGAGGTTCTAAAACTGAAAGTAACCCAACGTGGGATGGAAAGATGCATGTCAGCCATCACCCGAAGACATAGCAACATAAACGAATGGCAATACTTAGAAGACATCGCTCTGGAGTATATAGACAAGTATCGTCATTCAGTGGCGTTCAAAGTTAACAAAGCGAGCTAAAAACCAGCCAAAGCTCAAAACTGGACAGTTGATTTCAGTTGATTTTAGATTTCAGTGTCTTTTTATAAAATATGTATTTTTGTGATCCTTTTTCATAGATTATTTTGTCATTATTTACCTTGTAGGTAATGAAATGGTTTACCCAAATAATATTATAAAGTGTCAAACCTATTATTAGATTATTTATTGATGAACTAAAATGCATGCATCTATAAATGTTTCTACTGCGGTAACCTTATAAACCATACAAACGAACCCCACCAAACAAAATTGTACAAAAATATTAAAAGATTTCAATGGTGGTACTTTCATGGTGGGTATTACTATGGATTCCACAAATTTCACATATTTACAACTTATTACAAATTCTGAATCTGTCCAATGGAAAGATTTAATCTGACCTTGTTTTTTCGTACATAAAATATTGAATGGGATAATTGACGGGAATTACTTGCATTGATCAAATAGTGAAAACCAATGCGTCATACAAGGCAGCAAGAAAAGTTTCAATGTAACAGTTGCAAAAGTAGCTATCATTATATTATTACATTATTTGCTCTGCAATGCCAAGATGAAGATAATTATAGGCAATTTGTGGGTATTTTTAGATTTTCGTTACACAATCATAAGAAAATCGAATTTTTGTAAATAATTATTGTTTTCTAGTTTGTCCTTGAATTAGCTCAATTCCTTTACAATTATTATTTTTTCCACATATTTTTAATATTCAGATATTTTTGTTGAAAGATTCGATCGCATTTGGTTTTTGATTTGTGTTCTGCAAATAGCCCCATCGCATCACTGGGCCCGAGCCGACTGCCCAGGCGGCCCCGAAGACCTCTGATGCACTGGACGACTGGATGTATCCGTATTAGGCGATGACCGTGTTTATTACAGAGCTTACATCATGGAGGGAGATTCTATAACAACGGGAGAGAATATAACAAAAGCATATAATATGTAAAATCTCTATTAATTTATTAAGAGAGGTATCAATTGTAACATAATGTTTACTCCTTGAGGGAGAAAATAAATGAATGAAGTGGGTAGGACGAATGGCTAGTAGTCGGGCGCAAAGATTTAGAATATCGGGGAGTAAGTACTGACATTTTCCCATTTTCAGAATAATTGATATCGTTATATTAAATTTAAGATTAATTTTGAATAAGGGTTTGAGAAAATATTATTAAAAATAATAATAATAATATCTTTATTGTAATTGAATTTAACTATAACTAAAAGACATGTATAATATAATATTGTAAGTGTATATTGGATTATGAAGTAAATTAAAAAATAATATAATAACAGTTATAGTTGAAGTATCACATAACCCGCCTATCACACAATATATATCGAATTAGGCTCTGATAATAGCTGGTATTATAGTGCTGCCGCTGAGAGCTCGGCGGAATGCATGGCTTTTAGACCCAGTCGAAATGTCGACAAGCCCGCTGGAGCAGGCACCACGCAGAACTTAAACACAAGCTTTAAAGTTCATTATTACACGAAATATACTAGAATAATAAAACTAAGAATAGCTACATATGAGCGAAAATACTAACATACTAGTGTATTATACCATATTAAATAAATTTTGTTACGTAGACAGTACACAAACTTGAAATATTATACTTACAAAGCGGCAACTTGTTTTCTGAAGCAGCAAGAATTCTCGAGGACAGGCGAAATCATACCTATACGAATTTCGATACGAAGAGGACTGGACTTAGGGAAGCAAATAACTTGGACTGGGCTGTTATCCGGCATGACATGTCCGAACTTTCCAACCACCATCCATGCACACAAATTCGACATAACTGGACAGTTTCACAAATAATGAAACGGAGATGTGGAATGTTAAATGCAAATCATGTAATTTTTTTGTAGTTATAGTTATTATCCTTAATATTGTCTTTCTACTGCAATAATAGGGCGTGTGTTTAGTTTGGTGGGTCATTTAATAAATACATATGTCTCGTTAGATTTTGCAATAGCGTACTAAAGTTTATAAACCTCATTGTTATATATTTTTAATCATTGGAGATAATATTATCAACTCTCAAAATGAAATATTATCTTCAATGATTAAAAATATATTACAATGAGGTTTATAAGCTTCAATAAGTTATTCCAAAATTTTGTATTAATCCTAGTCTTACAGAAAAAGTCACCAGATGGCCCATGTACATAAAAATCGGAGAGGTATATCTGAGACATTATCTAAAGATTACAAATAAAATCGGGTAAAATCGGGAATCTTGAGGTCATGATAAAAAAGTAGCAGCTAAAAAAATATGTGGGAATTAATTGGAGACGATATTAAAAGATCTTCGAAATCAAAGTATGATACCGATAAAAACGACGGAACGGATTGGGGTAGCAGTACCTCAGTGAATTATCATGAGGCCCTGGGATCGATCCGGAGTTGTTACCGTTACTTGTTTTTCGGTTTCTGTTTCGTGTTTCATTTTGAGAATTATTAATATTATTTTAACTAAGTAACCATCATACCGTTTCCCCCCCGGGGTAGACAGAGAGGACGGACCGCCAAACAACTCGATCTTGGCATACACTTCTTGCTTCATTCACATCAATACATCGTCTCATACATTCTCTTCTATTATTCCGACTTCTGACATGGCCCGACTCAAGTATTTGATTCACTTGATCGTATCATGTCTTCCTCGGGCGTCCGCGGCTTCTTCTTCCATTCACATTCGCGTCATATATTCTTCTTTCACTCCTTTCTTCGTTCATTTGCTTTACATGTTCAACCCATCTAAGCGTCCCTTACTTAATCGTACTCATTACTTGCATTATCTATGAATCTCAATATTTTTCGCATTCATGGAATTCAGTTTACTTTCATCCTTCCTCTCCCAATTCCATGCCTCACTGCCATAGATCAGGGTTGGTATCAGCACTCTATTGTGGACTGCTAATATTATCTTAAAAGATAAAAAATAAATATCCCATATTCGATATATTTTTCAAATGTTCCGTAAAAAGATCATTCAGCTTAGACTAAACCATGTGGTAGCTGCAAGAGAAATATGTATGTTTTTTTTTATATAACAGGTTAAGATGCTTCTAATCAAAATTGAACAAACCGCCTTCCGAGAGTCAAAGCCCTTTTTATTGGATTTAGTTTTAACAAGTACAGTGATAATAATACATGCTAGATGCCATGTATCCATAGTATAGAATGAATACAGAATAAATTCACTATGTTTCTCCGGTTCAAATACAACAATAATTATCACTGTGCACTCGAATCTCTGAAACTACGGCGAACGGTGGCCGACACTATATTCCTGTTTAATATCTTAAATATTGGAATGGACTGCTCTGAACTCCCATCTCAAATTAACCTTAACATACCATTGAAACGAACCCGCCACACCAAACTATTTTACAAATTAAAGGACGAAACAAATCTTGTAGCAAATTCACCAATTTCCCGTGTTCTCCAAACATTTAATAATCTTTGTCCCAACCCAAATCTCGACATATTTTTTGACTCCTTACCATCACTTAAGAAAAATATTACTTGTAACATCAATACGCAATCACAACTCTCCAGTCATAGCACTATTCAGACAAATAGGTATACATACACGTTCACACACATAGACATATACACTCATACATTTTACACTTTTTTCATATACCTTTTTATTTCTACTATGTATCCTTCCGTAGCATCGTACTACCCCGCCAGTATATAACCACTTACTAGATATTACATAGAGACATATCGTTGGTACCGATCCTTGTAATAATTTTCTAAAACCTTATAATTTGTACACTATTCATTTTTTACATGTTTTTGTTTCTAAAATAAATAAATACAAAATTCCTGTCGCCGCCCCAAATGCTACCCTTTCTTTTTTAGAGAATAATAATGCTCTTCGGGTGTTGAATAACTACATATCTGTTAAATTATATTTTTGAATAAATTTATTTCGGAAAATATAGGTCATGCAGTATGTAGCATAAACAGGATTAATTCTCAACTTGTATAATATGTAAACGGGAACATTCTACCTCAAAGCAATAATTATCTCATGCACCGAATACAACTCTCGGTCTTTTTTTTGTTCCATAGGTAAATGTTATTTTTGCCTCATGTGAAAAACAAGGATTAATTATTTCGCTAAATATTGAAAAGATTGTGGAAGCAAAAAAAAAATGTTCTTTCCGCATATGAAGCTAGTCTACAATTTGAATACAATGCAATGGAGCAAGTGTGTGGCCATCAAAGGAGATCATGTCAAAAAAATTAGAATTTTTTTCCAAACTTTTCAAACAACCACAAAATAATAATTAGCCGCCATTATTATTTTTATTGCGTTAAGTTAAAGTATGTCCTTTCAGTGTTTGTTATTATGACTCCCAACAACAAATTCATTCAAACTTCCAAAGCCAAAAAGACAGAAGATACACATGTCCATTTAAGCGATGCCTCACCTTACCACCATAAATAGACAAGCTCATCTAAATGTTTGAAGACCTTCATATGAAATACTTTTCATAAATCATCTCGTCGGTATCCGAATGGAATCAATATTGAAACACTTAAAAAATTCAATTAACATTTAATGTAAAACATCGCATATAGGAACAGAAACAAGATCTCTCACATATGAACGTCTGAACCAATAATCACAATGATTACACGGTCAGAACGAATTGACCAAACGATTAAATCAATCATATTTCTGGCATTCAAATAGGTCTTACGTCATGTGACCACACATCCTGAAGTCCTTTGTATAGGTATTTCCTAATTGCTAATATTGTTGTATTGTTTCTTTTCATTTCGGCAATACGGATACGAAAGGACCTTCTATTCAAATAATATGATTCGTGAACCTTCTCCTTTGTTTCTACGAATTATTTATAAGCTACGAGATGGAACATGTATTAATCAATGGGCGCATTTATAATCGCCAGTCAGCTAAACATATTTATTGCAAATTTATGAAAGGCCAAATCATTGAAAATCGTTTAAAATTTATTACCTTGCCCAGGAACACTTCAAAGGTAGGACGATGTTTGTTTTATGGCAAACCTCGTTCTATTCCCAGATCGTTTTACAAAAATACTACGCTACTGAGCCATTTTACACCTTAAATACGACCCACAAAGCAAAATCCCGAAGACAACTTTGACAATATAAAAATTCCCGACAATTGAAAGTTTGAAAATTCGCACGGAACTTTCTATTAAGAAATGCTTGTTTATTTTCATCTCACAAATACACTTACATCGTGAGATATGGAGTTCACAAACATTAAAGAATTTAGCAAGACAACGCATTGTTTGCTTCATATATCATTAATTTATTAATAGAGAAAAAAATCTAGGTGTTGGGCCAAACTAGAATCTTATAAGGCTGTTGGGAGGGGTTTTGATTTAAACCCAAATTTGATATGAATTTTTGTAAAAACGTTTGACTCATTCTCTGGAGGATGTTATAAAATGACCTCTAACTAACATCCACAATTAAATCGTTCTGTTTTTATTTCTAAGACTGACACTAATGACTGCCGTCAACATATATTTTGCAGTCAAAGTAGCGATTTGGAGTGGGTTATTGATTAATTCAGAGCGAAAATTATATCGATATAGATAATATTTATTTTTTCTGCGGTGCCACATTGCAAATATGTTGGTATGGTTTTAAATGAATACAATGTAAATATCATTACCGTGGAAAAGTTTTTATGCTCAGGTTTGACAACGGTTATCAAATGTAATATTGCTGATATTTTTCCGATGGTAACATTTAAACATTGTGCGGTCACAACAGCAGATCAATCATTGCAGCTTGTATGGTTTTGACGATAATTAATTTAAAACTGTTAATTTGACCGTGCTAATATTTAGAGTTATGTTCAAGTTTTATAGGTAATATTTCGGCAATATTTTCATCGACAATTTCACTTGATAGTTTTGATTTCGAGTCGATGAAATAACTTATAACAAAATATCTAGTTTCTTACGAATCAGATTTTTTTTTCGTATGAATTGAAATGGAAATAAAACCCTGCGCTCGCAAAACTCGAAGTATCTCCCATTGATATTATATAGACAGACCGGGCTGTTCAAAGCATTGCTCGCCTAAGCCTCAGAGCTCAAACCTTAGAACTTAGAACAATGTTCAAACTTTTTAAATTCCACCCAGGCTGCTAACGCAATACAAGAGGATCACAATGTACCTTTGACGAATAGTGGTGCAATAAACGCATTAGCACGGGGCGGGAGGACGACTAATGCTTTCATTGGAAACATAAGTGAATTATAAAGGCTTATGGTCCTCAAAGGTTCAGTTTTGTCAGGCCAATGAAATAGTGATAGTAGTACGGTGCACTCGCTTTGATATGATTCATTTTGTCAGAAAATAATTCGTAAATGAAAATATTCTAAAAGCATAGAATTAAGTTATTTAATGTAGAAAGGGTTTATGTTTTATCCCTTATATTTTTAATATTCTTAGATGAAGTTATTGCTTGGTATTTTGAAGATTGATAAATGTTATTTATTTTTCAATGTTGTTATTTTTTAATCTACCTTAACTCTATTATAATAAGATGATCAATTTAAAAAGGACCCATTGACGAACCACTAAAATGTAGTTTGTCTGGACATTTGTCACATTTCACAATAATTTTTTTACAGTGTTACAAATGGCATTTTCGTCTCTGTATCCAAGTGACTAAGTGTATTTTTTTCAATTATTAGAATAATACGCAACATTCCAAAACCTTTATAAAACTGTTTTGATAAAATATTAAAATTCAGGGCCACCTACTCCAGACACAATACCGAAAGTAAAAAAATAGCTATAGGTGGGTAGATACTTTTTTACAGTTTCACAAAAAAACAATAAAAAAAATATTTATCTTATCTTTACAGTCCCAACTTAATAAGCTGTATTTTTTTTACCTGAAACCACTAAACGCGTGTCTAACCAAGAAGCGTGATATGCAGGTACCGATTTGAAAAAAAAAACAACTGACCACTTCAAGGAAGATTTTTTAAATTAAAAAATGTTTGTCACTTTAACAAGAAGTAACAATAAATTCGACATAATTCTGTCACACAAACACGCCCACAGCACATTCCTATCGATTTTTTTTTAGTGGTGTCAAATCGATTGAACGAATTATTCTGTGTCCCGAGAAAACATTTTAGAAAAAATGTGTTATTTTTAGTTGATGATCAGGCTTAGCCAATGTTGGTGAACTCTACAACAAGTGACCCAGTATCTCACTTTCTCTTTTAGCTGAGGCTAGTTTATAGAACTTTGATATTTCGCTTGGCGTACTTGTCCGCCGCTCATTCACGTGTCTAATTAAAAAACAATTTCGGATAATACTGATCTATTTATGGTTGTTTGATTAACCTGCAGATCATTCCGTGATATTTTTTATCGTTTTGCGTAACCGATGAGATGCTGGTTTTTATTATTATTTTGACAGAAGTTGAGATTATGCGCTCTCTTCGAACTTCTAAATTTCGAAAATGTCATTATTTATATTAAAAAGAGTTAATATTTAAACCGAATGATATGTTTCATTAAAACACTTATTCAATGATTTCTTTACAACGAAATTAATCACTATGTTTATGTATTTGATATAATTTAAATTATTCCGTCATCTAGTAGAGCGAATACTGGAACAAGTATTTGAGCATTACGTCTTGATAACTATTTCTCAGAAGATTGAAGAAAGGATATAAATTCTCATCAAATTTATTTCGTAATAACGTAAGTACATATAATAATTATTGTGATGTATTCAAGGAGTGTGGAAGATATGATATATATAGCTTGTTTTGCACTTGTAGCAAACACTTTGTGGGTATACATAATTATAAATTAAAATAAAATATATATTAATTGATAAACTAAAGTTTTTAAGACAAGATTTTTGTGCATAGCGCAAAGGGTAACAATTATTTTTATAAACAATAATTATTAGCCTGAAACACTCATCCAAATTGAAAAAAAAACCTTTCCGAGCAAAGATAAATGTCGCCGACAGGACTCGAACCTGCACCCTTCTGATTGCCGGTCAGATGGCGACATTTATCTTTGCTCGGAAAGGTTTTTTTCAATTTGGATGAGTGTTTAAGGCTAATAATTATTGTTTATAAAAATAATTGTTAAAATAATAAAACTTAGTTTGAATACCACTTTTTATTTTTATATGTTAACCAACCGGTTTCAGTTAAGCCTGAACCTTCATCAAGGATATGCAAAAATATATTACAATATATTACAATATGTTTTGTATAACCTTGATGAAGGTTCAGGCTGAACTGAATCCGGTTGGTTAACATAAAAAATAAAAAGTGGTATTCAAACTAAGTTACTTTATTTTAATTTATATATAGCTTGTAATTATGAGATCGGCGAAAATAATAAAAGGTTCACTAATGTAAGTTTAAAAGTATAGTTAAATATATTACAAATATGTCTTTATTCGAAAAACGTACGGATCGAAATGTTGTACTTTTCAAACATTTCTAAATACCTGACCTTTATTCTAACTATCGTAAATTACATACATACGTTGTTTTAATGAATATCCAAAAGTTACCCAATTTGAAGCAAAAACCATAAAATAAACGTTTTTCCTAACTAGCATGCACAAATAATGTTGACGGCCTTCCATAAAAGTGGTTACGAATCGATTCAATTATTATAATTAAGCTAATGGAACATCAATACAAACCGTGGTATTAACGTTGCTGCGGTGCGAGTCTGAGGTAATGGATCGGACAGTTATTTAGAACAGTTTGGCACGAAATCGAATTTCAAGATGTTCAATATAATTATTGCTTTAAATTCATTTGAATAAGGTCAAATCTCACAAATAATCGTCGGTGAGAATATTGAATTGCATTAATTCATGTTTTTGAATGCCCGTGGTATGACAATGAGTTAAATAATTATTTTTTGCATCATAATATTAATAAAACGAAAATTTACCGACGAAGGTAGTATTTTAAAAATATATTTGAAATGGAAAAATTTTATAGCAGTAATTGTTGACCGGTAGTTGAATTTATAGTCGCTTTCATGAAGGACGTACATAGACAAATTTGCTATAAAACTACTTTTAATGACCAGAACTGAATAGCAGCGAATGAATTACCGAATGGCGTGCAATGGTTTCGGTTATTTTTGTATTAATTCCTGATATGAAAATATTATTGCTTACACACGTAGATGATATTTTGATTTATTATTTTTCAAAATTATTACATTTGAAACATGTGAAACGGTTATTGCTTCATGCTTCAGGAAATTTTCATCGGTTAAAATAAAATATATTTTATTAAATGTATTAAAATTTTTCATTTTATTATAAATAACAAAATTGTAAATCAGAAACCGTAAACTACAGCTGCTTATTCAGGTTATAGCATCGGGAAACTTACATTCTTCCCTTTCTTCTCACCTTAACATTCCCCCCAAGATTGGGACTTGAGTGCGACCAGAAAAAAAAAAAAACAAAGCTAAATGTCATTTCTCTGTACCAAAGTGCATCAATAGCTTTTATTCTATTGCATGTTTGTTAATACCAACCCAAGCAATATAAAATACGTAATAAGTATTTCGGTTTAGTCATACCCATGATGAAACCACCACCAGTTGAACAACGATAATCTACGTTTTAATCCTGCCAAGTTGGTCATCTAGTGTTATAAGGCCCATCCGAGCTATTTGAGATCATTTACCTTGGCATTTGCGTGGCCAACAATTGCACGAAGGAGGAACAAAGAAATAAATGTATCGCAATTCACATCTAAAAATACTATGACAGAGCACTTTGCCAAATAACTATCCACCGACCAACCTCTTCGCTGCCTTCTATGCAGCAACCTGACCCACATTTTGAAATGTCTTAGAATAGACAAAGTAAGGCATGATTTTATTAGTTGCGTGTGTATTGATTATTGGCACAAAGCTACAAAATATTAATATGTTTGTGATTTCATAATATTGAAGGATGCACTAAAAAGAGTTTTTCTTTCTATAATGCACGTAATGGCATATTATTACGTGCCATTACATATTATTTGTATGGCTCGTTTATGGTACCTAAAACTCTTTTATTCGAAGACTTTGCTTACATAGAAGGTGAATCCTCGTGGGAGTGGTAATGATCCTTAGCGACGTATCCAGAGGTCGCGGGTTAAAATCCCGGTGGGTGTAAGTAAATTTAATTTGATTTAATAATATTCATATAGTATATTTTCAGCACGTGCGGTAGATACTTTCAGTATCGCCCTGGTGAAAGATAACCGTTCAGAATCAAAATGCTGCTTGAAATGGCTATAGAAATGTTTGGTAACAAGAATATCCAGGTACTTCCCTAACTTCCCCATGTCCTTCCCCTCCCCTTACTTACATCTTCACAACGTACCACAATTGGGGATACAATAGTTTCACTGGCTCTAGATGGTTGGGATCAGTTGGAACTCTTGAATGAGTCGAGAATAATATTTTTTACCTATGTGAATATAATTCGTTGCAGGTATATTTGGTTGAATTCTTTTTAGTTTTCATAATAAAAAGGTTCCATCGCATAATTTTAAACAAAAGTTATTTTCCTACATATGTTACGTATTCACATACATTTGGTATTATAGGTAGTTCCGATATAAAACGCTAAAGTACAAATACAATATCTTCCGCTGATAATCCTGTTGCTAGAAAATCACTTGATACTCCTGTAAAGAAGATATAAAAGGAGAAAATCTCGGAATAGAAAACTGATACCTTCTTTGTGTCATAAGAACATGCTTATATCTGGTAGCGGGAAACATGTCTTTATTGTTGAATGTTATTGAACTAAATAGTTGATGCGAGAATGAACACAGGTAACATAATTCAATAAATTCATTATATTAGTTCTTTTCAACGTGGGCAATATCGCCTACTAGTGGGCGATTTAAATAGCTGGTGGGGCAATCAATAGTTAAAGGTGGTTTAGGGGGCGTTTTTATATGATTTTGTGCGATAAACATACTTGCTATAATTTATTATATGTAAACACTGTATATAATTCAGCACTTTTTCATTTAGACCCTCGTTAGATGTAATTTCAAGGTTTCTGTTTCATAAAACTCCAAAAGATTTCGTGACTAAAATTTTCTTTGTAATGTGACTTTCCGAACGATAAGAATCGAGAGTATTTATCGGTTTGTCCTTGGGCCTTGCAAATTTTTTGTTTGCAGAGCTTTCTTTATAAGGGCTATGTTGCGGGTCAAGGAAATATATACTTGAAACTTGGGCAATGAGCCCAAAAAGGGTTAGCAACCTCTGCATTAGATTATTAAATGTTTGTTTAAAGTCTTCGAAGGCGAAAATTGTACATTGAAGCTTTGAAAATAAAAATGTTTGATAGACAGTGGATCTATGTAAATAGATCCCGGTGAAAGACCACCGCTCAGAATAGAAACCTTGCTTAAAGTGACTTTAGTGTTTGGCGACAATATCTGAATATATAGGCACTTCTCCACTTTCCTTTACCTCTCTTTCAACTTGATATACCCTTAACATACCCCAATTGGGATGCAATAATTTCACTGCCTCCCGTTAACAGGGATCAGTTGGGTCTCTCGTTTGGTATTCACATACAAAAAAAAAACAGTTTTTCTTAAACCGACTTTTTTAATAAAAACATTAAAATGCACAGAATAATTATTTGCACCATATCACTAATAAAAAATAATGAACAGTAACTACCCAACAAATATGATTTTCCTTTAGAGTAAATATTTTCCGAAAATTTAATAACTTTACTATCGGTGGCTCGAAATAAAGGGTAATTAATACCTCCTTAGGGTTTTTTGAAAACTATTTTAAATCGGTGTAATGCGAGTAATGTAAAATCATGTGTTTTTGATTGGAAAAATTGGTATTCTGGAAATATCATAGATGATTTAATTAAATACTGCATGTAAAACACACCTTGGCCTTTGGTTTAACCGGGCAGTTTTTTTAAAGTATTTAATAAGGCTTAAAATTACGTATCACACCAAAAAATATTAAAAGCGCATAATACCTTACCTAAAAACCCTTCTTTGATATTAAGGCAAATTGAGTATTTTAAATTAAGACCGAAAAATATATCAATATTTATGCTCGAGCTTTATAAAAAAATAAACAAAATTTGGCGACGTTTTTTTGCGTAAATCGAATCACGCTGACGGTGTTAAGCGGGAATTTTAATCTTGTCAACACCTGCATAACTAACATTAATTAATTCATTTCAAATTTTCGGCAACGCGGGTTAAATTTTCTGCTAACTCGATTCGTCTTTATTGCGCAAGCGATATTTACTGCATATAATGTTGGTAGTGGAAGGTAGTCAAAACGGGAGGTTATTCGTATGTTGGGAATGTTAATAATTCTTTTTTTTTTAAGTTACATAAACTAACTAACTATCTAACTATCATGACGTTTCTCCACACGGGTAGGCAGAACAGATATACCGCCACACAATGACGCACACTCCTTGCTTCATTCATATTCACAGATCATTTCATGCGGCCTCCATAGTCGATGGGTAAGGCTCTCGACTACGAATCCGACGGTCCAAATCGCAGCGTGCGCAAGTAAATTTTATTTAATTAATTTGTATTGTTTCACAATTAATACATTTAAAAATAATATATAGTATATTTTCGCACGTTCCAGAGTGTAAGATACTCTCAGCCCTATAACCTCTATAACCCTGGTGAAAGATCACCATTCACAATTAAAACGTTGCTTGAAATGGCTTTTAGTGTTTGTTGACCACATCTGAATAGCCAGTCATTTCCCCACCTTCCTCTTCCCCTTTTCCTTCCCCTCCCCAATATCTTCAGCCTTCAGTTGGGACTCTTGTGCGGTATTCATATAAAAAAACGTACTCTTCTGTTATTCTGACTCTAGATATGAGTCGTCACAGATATTGGATTCAATTGATCGTGCTATATCTTCCTCGAACGTTCCCGATTTTTCTACAACTAAATTTATTAATTTTTTTTGTGAGTTCCGCACAAGAGTCCCAACTGCTCCCAAATTTATGGAATCAGTGAGACTAAATTGGGATATATTATGAGGCGGAAGGTAGTAGGAAGGAGGAGATGGTGAAGAAGTAGGTGGGGAAGTACCTGACGATTAAGATCTAGATCTAGTCACAAAATACGGCTAAGGCCATTTCAAAAACGTTACAATTATGAATGGAGGTTTTTCACCAAAGCGATACTGAAAGTATATACCACTACATTTAGCCTCACGACATACCCCATTCGGGGTCTCATAGTCCTAATGGCTAAAAAAACAAACGTGGATATGGAAGGAATTTTTCAGATTTTTTTTTTCATAAAAGAAGTAAGAAAAAAGTACAATATTAACGTCACGTTAATTTTATCTTTTTTAAATCGATTTACATCTGCCAGTAAAAAAATTAAATCGTTTCCTCCTTTATAAAATTTTTCTCATCTTCGTTCTTTTGTTATAGACATATTTTAGTTCATAAGAGGAACGGCTCCGATGAATGTTTCATACATAACTTAATTTTGGACGTGAGGCCAAAATACCCATCCAAACTGAATGAAATATATATATATTTTTTTAAATAAAAGGTTTAGTAAATATCTAATACGTATGAGAAGTATTTTATTTATTTTTTGTTTTAAATTAATAATTTTCATAATTTTAGAGGCAACTTAGAAAATTATTTGCGGGTCATCTTATTTTTTTTTAAATTATCATATTTCATATTAAGTTGATTTAATGGAAATTTCAAGATACATAAATCCTAGATTTTGCAATAACCGCTTTAAAGTCTTCCCTTTATTCATTCGTTGCTTTGGCAGATTCTAGTTTAACGGAGTAGTTTTCGAGAACGTACTCGATGAGGTGAACATTGAATTGAATTGAAACGAGAAGCTCAAAATTGAAACAGAATGGTAAAATTTCGACGGCAACATGGAACCACCACTTTTACAAGGAACATGGCGCAAATATGATATATTACAATAAATTGTGAAATAACACAAGTTAATCAAATAAAATTTGCGTACGCAGGTCGGGATTTGAACCCGCGACCTCCGGATTTATAGCCGAGGATCGTAACCACTCAACCACGGGGGCTGTTATATATTCAACTGCCTCCTCATATATTCTCCCTACACCCTTTCTTCGTTCATCCGCTCTACATTATTTCTCTCCACATTTTTAACACTGTCATACCAAATTCTACACTTATACCTCAGTGATATTATTATTACAGCATTCTATGTACTTTCATCCTTCCTCTACCAATTCCATGCCTCACTACCATACATCACGGTTGGGATCAACATTCCATTATAGACTGCTACCTTCGCTACTTTCATATTTGAATCTGGAAAATGCAGGAATTTGGAGATTCATGCATCTTCTTTCAATATCCATTTCAGCCTTTTTACCTCTCGTAAACATACTTCCCAAATGCGCAACCTCATCTACGTGCTCTCTAAGTATTTGTATCATTCTCAGCTATTTTACGCATTCTTTTCTTACTCTCTCTTTCAAACAACGTGATTTTGGACTTATGCACATGAATCATTAACTAAGTCTGGATACTTTTCTTCTTTCATTCTAAACACGAGAGACCGTATATATTTTTTGATACCACGATATATCCCAAACACAATTTGTAACGATCAGATATGTGAAGGAACCCTTTGATGAGCTCGTTAAATCAAAGGGCATTTCTGATGAGGAAATGATAACGCAGATTTACGGTGTGAAAACTGAAACTCAATCTGACATTTTTCCAAATCAGTTCATGCGCGCATGCTCAGCGTGTCGCCACACTTTGTTTCCCCGGTCTACCCATCTTTGACATTATAGTATTATGTCGAGACAGGGCCATCATAGACTAATGCAATATGAAGGGTATGGAATAAAATCGTGCGTTGTCACTCAAACAGACAGAAATCCCAATTTTTAAAAAAATGCCTATGATATATTTATTTTTGTTATTGTTTTATTTATTTTACTTTAGTTTTTTGTCACTCAAACAGACAGAAATCCCAATTAAAAAAAAATGCCTATGATATATTTATTTTTGTTATTATTTTATTTTAGTTTTTTGTACATTCAAGTATACAAAATAAGTCATAATAACTTATATACATGCAACTAATTATTATAACTCACATAATATTGGGTAATTTAAATATGGCTAATGGTAATTTAAAAAGTAATGGAGTTTTCATGTTTGACTTAATGTAGTTTGTACAATCTATTTTCAATTTATTCATTGGTCTAATTTTGATTGGGACCGGCATACAATTATAACATTTTATTCCTTTATAAAATAAACTCTTTTGCGTATTGGTTTTGTTCTTTTCGGTATCTTAATTTCCTTACATGTTCTTGTGTTATGTCTGTGACTGTCCATGTTGTAAATAATATTGTTTATTTTTAAAAAAAATTGTTAGAAGTTGTTTTTTTATTTCATGTATAAAAATCATTACATCAGTAATTGTTTCACTCTTATCCAATTTCATTACTCTAATATTTTAGCTAATTTTGAATATCCATTTAACTTTAGTATTATTCGCATTGCTCTATTTTGGAGAATTTTCAATTTGTTTTGTTCTCCGTCGTTAAAAGTATCGTTGGGCAGTAGTTAAAATGTGAAGCAATAATAGAGTTGTAAATTGTAAGTGTCGTCTTTCTGGAATTTTTTGGAGGAATTCATCCCAAAAAAGAAACCTCCTTCTCAATTATCTTTTTGATATATTCACCATATTTATTAAAGTTAAGTTTTATGTCTAATATAACTCCTAAGTATTTCATATAATTTACATTTTCAATAATTTCACCATCAATTTTTATTTTGTGTCTTATTATGTCCAATTATCATATTTTTGTCTTTTTTGTATTCAATTTTAGTTAATTATTTATTAATATTTATTTTTAGCCATCTTGATGCGAATACGTTTAAATTTGATTTTATTTGAAAAAATCGGATCAATTAATGTTTTAGAGGTTATTAGTGTTTCGTGTAAAATCCTAAACTAATTGTTTTATCTCTGCAGATTGAATGATAAATTTCAGTCTTTTTGTGTATACGACTGCTTTTGCGTTAACATTGATTTTGAAATTTCTAACAATAATGTTGATATTTTCATCTTGTAAATTTTTCGTGCACAATCTTTGAAAATATGTTAAAAAGTTAGTTTTCTTCAGACTTTTATTTATATTTTAATTCATTTTTTATTCATACATTTACACAAACAGGATACAAAGGTTAAAAAAAAATTATATACACGTATGTGTAATTTTTTTTTTTTTTACATATTTTTTTATATATACATCTGCACAAGTATATAAACCTACGTGTAATGCGTATAATGCAAAAAATTCCGCATAGACATTTAAGTAATATTTGTACAGCGCCCTTGAGGTGATATTTCACCATCATCATCATCATCATTATTATCATTATTATTATTTATTTTGTTATTATTATCATTATTATTATTATTATTATTATTATTATTATTATTATTATTATTATTATTATTATTATTATTATTATTATTATTATTATTATTATTATTATTATTATTATTATTATTATCATTATAATTATTATTATTATTATTATCGAACCGCTGTATTTGAGGGTAGTTACAGCTATTCCTCAACAAAACTTCGGAATGAAATACCATTCCAAGATTGCCATCGCTGCAGTACTTCAAGAAGTTCTGCAGCCAATGGTTGCTGACTGCACAGCCACCTTCACAACGTTGTTGATAAATAATACAATGGATAAAAACAATTCAAAACCATTTCGAACCAATTTGAATGAGCATCGGTATGCGCCACTGCATAAGTAAGAATCTCTGAAGTGATTTTCCCGCAATGTATATTTTATGCATCCCGTTCTAGAGCGACGAAATTTCTCTGTAACCCTGGAAAAAGGGCACCATTCAGAGGCGAAACATTGCTTTAAATGGCCAAAGCCATCCTGGAATGAAAACAATTATTATAATTACCAAGTAGTGGTGGGCGACGCGGCTCGGTTTAGTGAGCCGGATCACTAAATCAGCTCTCTGTAAAAACAGTTTATTCACGGTTAAAAAAATATATATATATTTAGGAAAAAAATTAAGAAATGTTCGGCTAGCGCGGTGTAATATTATCCGAATGACTTTTAATCAATCTCTGTCAGAGGTGTATTTTTTTTCTTTAATCAGGTAAAGGTTTTCAGCTAGTCGAGTAACAGCACCCCGGATAGCCGCTCGGGGTCCGGACCTTATAATTGCCATGGTCAAGAAAGATGATTGAAAAGGATTTCATTTGCCTTGTAGAAAATTAGCAGACATTCTGTCTGCACCTTTGTCTCCAAATTCTTCGATTTACACCATGATATGAGAATTTTAATCCCGACGTGGTTGTGTGATATGTGGAATTCATTGTTTATTGTAAACACATATATTAAATGCATCGATGTAAGTAAAAAAAGTATAATTGAAAAATCATTTTGAAGAAGGCAAATTTGAATGTATTTGTGCAACTAGTTCGAAACACCCGTCTGCAGTCCCCTCTTACTCTCCAGTAGCCCAAAGATACTGGGTGCATAGCGACATTTGTCAATTAATTTATTACATATTCGTAAAAAGCATTTAATTGTAGCTTGCCATAATTATTAAAGAATAAATATTGAAATGTTTCAAAACAATTTTATTCGTTCATATTATAATTATTTTATTTATTAAAATATTTTTGTAAATTTAATTTTTTGAGCTTCTTTACAAAAAACAAACATTATCTCCTAGGAAAAAGATTATCATTATTAAAAACAGTTTGATATATTTCTAAACATAAAATTAACGGAATGATGATTATCTAAGGAAGTCAAAAGAAAAATGATCATCATTTTGAAGAAGGCAAATTTGAATGTATTTGTGCAACTAGTTCGAAACACCCGTCTGCAGTCCCCTCTTACTCTCCAGTAGCCCAAAGATACTGGGTGCATAGCGACATTTGTCAATTAATTTATTACATATTCGTAAAAAGCATTTAATTGTAGCTTGCCATAATTATTAAAGAATAAACATTGAAATGTTTCAAAACAATTTTATTCGTTCATATTATAATTATTTTATTTATTAAAATATTTTTGTAAATTTAATTTTTTGAGCTTCTTTACAAAAAACAAACATTATCTCCTAGGAAAAAGATTATCATTATTAAAAACAGTTTGATATATTTCTAAACATAAAATTAACGGAATGATGATTATCTAAGGAAGTCAAAAGAAAAATGATTTACATTCACGAGATACATGGATACTGGATGAAAAATGCAAAGCAAATTAGATTGCCAACAAGGAAAAAATCAAGCACACAAATATATCTTATGTACTAGTTTGTTCAACTATATAATAAAATCCTGAAAGAAATTAGTCCTATTAAAAATATATGTTTAGTTTTAAAAAAGAAATAAGTAAATATGTCTGCCATAATTATTAATGCTAAGTTTGCTAGTTAATGCATGTATATGCATTAGGGTGGTCCAAAATTTTTTTTTTATTTTTTTCATCTGACCGCTCCGTGAATTTGTTACATGTATTCATAGTAATAACATAGTAAAATTTCAGCGAGATGGCTCAAGTAAAAAGGGGTGCTCAATCGAGTGTTGTTTTTGAAATTTTTGTGTAAAATGCTTAATTTGTACTTTTTAATATATTATAATAAAACTAATATAAAACTTTTTTCCACTTAATTTTATATAACTGTAACCGGGTTCAGCCTGTCAAGACCATCTTCAGGCTTATATACACAAATATGGGGGAGGGTAAGAGGGGTGGTCTACATGGATTTTATTCGAATATGTGGGTTTTCTTACAATTGTTACTAAGTGGTCTTTGGCTGTCTAATTTCTAATTATTTTGGTTTTTTCCAGTAGGCATAATTACCTCGGGCTTGTAGCTTTACTTCAATATTGTTTGGGAAAAACCTTACAAGTATCATGCATTATTAATGACCTAATTTTTAGTGTTGTCAAATTGTTATTATATTCATGGTGATATAATTATTACAGGTCATTAATAATGCATATTACTTTTAAGGTTTTTCCCAAACATTATTGAAGTAAGGCCACAAGTCCGAGGTAATTAAGCCTACTGAAAAAACCAAAATAATTAGAAATTAGACAGCCAAAAACCACTTGGTAACAATTGTAAGAAAACCCATATATTCGAATAAAATCCTTGTAGACCACCCCTCTCCCCCTACCCTATATTTGTGTATATAAACCGTGAGTTATGAATAATTATTATCAGTCTGAATATGGCAGTGTGCTAAACTATTAAATAAATATTAAAATAAAGTACTGAAGAGTTTTATAGACAAATTTAAACACTTATTTCGTAGACTGTGAAGTGAATCAGTGTGATAAAATGTGTTCATCTACTCGAAAAAAAGACAAAGTTTTTCTACTTGGGGTTCGAGGTATTGAGCCATTGATGAGGTTTAATCAACTTCCTACTCTTCGGCAAGTTTTACTCCGTTTTCACCACATATTAAATTAATCAAAAAATGTGAAAGACTCCGCGCATATACTTATTCCAGAACTTATAAAAGTATGGAGTAAATCTAGTATTCCGACCGGACAACAAAATAATTGCATTGAAAAACTGATTTCATAAGAACTGGTTGCTATTGAAGAAAAATCGAGGAAGAAATTCTGAAGCACAAAGAAAAAGATAGTATTTGTTTACAAAAGAACTAGACAAAATTTTTGATATTGCCCATGGAAGCGCTTTGAATTTGATCAAAATTGCGGAAGACAGAGCGTTTCTCATCGATCAAAGAGGAGAACGTAAGATGATAATGACCTCAATCGACAAGAAACTAGAAAAAGTCAAAGAACGCTCTCTAAAACGGAAACAAAGATCTGAAGAATTGAGAGAAATGGCTGAAATCAAGGACTCTTTCTTGCAATTACCTCCTGAGACTTGGAATGACAATGTTGATTACCTTCAAGGCAAAAGCTGCGTCACAAATTTGCATGTTGTTAATGATACAGCGGAGAGAGGAGTTAAACTGTTTGAAGATTACAACACGTTACTCACTAAGACTGAGGAAGAAAAGCAATTTTTACTTCACATCGTTGAACAAAACAGAAAAATCGTTTCCACTGAAACATCCAAAAAGGAGTTAACAAACACAGTTTTGAAAGATTGCGACTAATATTATGTTAAGTATTACTTTGTTACAAAATTTTATTCATATTTAAATAATTTGTATACTTATTTGATTAAAATACTTGTAATATTAATAAACCTTAAATTACGTGTTTTATTTAAAATCCTGAAATTTTGTCAAAAACTTATAATTCGATGAGCACCCCCTTGTATATAAGATAAGGGGCTGAAATTTTTAACACATCATAGGAATGGTAGGTGTAACAAATCAAGGGTAAGGCTACACCTATATTTGATTATTTTTTTTTTACTATATAGGCCTGGACCACCTTAATATGCATGGTAGAACCCGGTTTGCAAACATTCTCCAAAGCTAGGAGATCGACGCCACGCCACTGGTTTTAACCCCAATTACAGTATTGCTAATATATGTATAATGGGGCCGCATAGTCCAAATAGTCTAATAGGGGATATGGTCTATTAGACTATTATATAATAGGGTCATTAAGATCGTTTGGTAGGAGGCAAATTATTGATTATTTACGTAGATAACAGAGCGTGAGTGATACCCCGATGATTTTATTTATCCATTGTTCCAAGGCAAATGCTAGTGTGTTTCATATAACTAGGTAACAATATCACAATGAACTGGTTTTTTTAGTTTAGTTCGCGTAGATTTATATCCCGGTCACGGCAGTGTTAAATTTACATTAAAAGAATGGTGAAAAATGTAACACTCTTTCAACACTTAACTTCACACCATAATAAAAACTTCGAAAAATATATCTCTATAAGTTGTGAGACACATTTAAGGGGGACTTTTGTTAAGTAGACGATATACTATATTGCATGTTCTACTCAGTTTCATCATTCAGGTGATTTTGTCTCTCCTGTTACCTTCATCATATTTTAAATCGTCATGGCTGAGGAATTCAAGGAACTGAACCGGGATGGATGCCCCTCATCTATTTCGTGGCCCAGAAGACCGTGACACTTTAAAAATGCTTATAGTCAACCTTCGACAGGAGATGACACAACGAGAAGATTCGCATTTAAAAAAACATTTCATCTAATAACAATAGAACCTGATTTTGATGCGTATTTTGATGTCCTTCAAATACAGTTCCGGAAAGGAAATGTTGGTATGTTACAATTATCTCAATTCACACGGAAGCAATTTCAATATTTAAAGAATTTTTCGTGTCCTTATTCGAGTGTTTTGATTTGTTTTGCAACTTTAAAGATAACTAATTTTTAATATATTTACTGCCTTAGTATTTCGCCACTTTCCTCGGAGCAGTCGATATCATGATACAAACATTAAAAATACGAAATGTTCTATGATAGGTATAGATCCACTTTAAACCTATTAACTCCTAGGAAAATAATGCATACATATTGGATACCTTTAAAATAACAAAAAAATATATAAATGTTACATCCTCTGTACCATTCTCTATTTTGCTTATTATAGGTATATATCGCAAATTATTTACAAAATTAATAATAAGAATCATTTTTGATATTTGCGGTAAAACACTACACCAAATATTAACGAATAGAGCTTAGAATAAAGAAGAATATAGAATAAAGCTATCTATAGTGCAGAATTCTATAAAACTACAAACAATGCCATCATTGTTCCTGATATTAATTATTATAGCAGTATTTTGTTCGTGTCAAAAGAAGGGGAATTTAGAAAGCTTTTTGTAAAACAAAGCCATGCGAAGAATTTAAGACGAAACCCAAAATTTAAAAAAATGCCAAGGGATATAATCGTACAGTTTTTTAAGCAAATTAAATACTGAAATGTAATGTTTTTCTCTTTAAAATATTTAACGGCTCGCAAAATTCTGAATTCTTGAGAAAAATTTATAAACATTAATACAGACATAACTACTCTGTAAGAAGAAGAAATAAAATAAGAGTTCCCTTTCGAAAGAAAAGAAAATCGCAAAACTCATTACTATATAGAGCCGCGAAGATCTTCCAAGAAATACCGGCCAAAACAAAAGAAGAGGAAAAATGTTTTGAAATTTAAGGAAGAAGTGACGAAATATGTAAAGTGCAATTTTTAATTATTTAAAGTTTAGTTTGTAATTCTTAATTGTATAGTGTTATTATATTATTAAAAATGTTTGTTTATTTTGATCTAATGTTCATATAAGAATACATGTAAACCAATGTAAATTATTGCACATGTGTCCTATTTTAAGTTAAATAAATAATTAAGTGAAAACTAATTATTTATTTAGAGTCCCTTCGTCGAAATAGTAAAAACAAAAAAACTTTTACTCTTTTTACTTTCAAATTTTAAATCTCATATTCTTTCCAAACAGTAAATTTATAAAAGGCATATCATACTTTAAACTTTTATACTTTAAACTTCTATACTTCATACTTAAACTTTTACATCTCATACGTAATTCATTAATACTCTACATTAAATAAAAAAAATGCATATCATACTTTAAACTGTTATACTTTATACTTTAAACTTTTATATCACATATGTAATTCATTATTACTCAACAATACAGTACATTAAATTAAAAAAGAAAAAAAAATGCAACATACTTATTTTTTTTTCTTCTTAAATCTACTTTATGGATTCTTTTATATTCTCTCATGTATATGTATATTAATATGAACTAAACTTATCAATTTGACTGTCCTAAAACGGGATTTGTTCCTAGTTGGACAGTCAAAGCCTTCTTAAATATTTCTGTAAAATAATGTGTGTTTCAAATAAATATTAATATTATTATTATTAAAAATCAACTAATCTACAACTCTGATAGTTAAAAAAAACAGTGCTTATACGTAATCTAAACACTAAAACGATAACAAATAGTAAAAAAAAGTGGTAGTTTTACCATAAAGTGTTAAAATCTATGTTTTTAGTGTCCCCGTACCAACAGAGCAAAAACAATATCATTTAATCCAAATCTCTGACTAGCGCATTACTTAATACCTATCACCGACTCGAGAGAGTCGGGTTAATCCAGTGGTTCTAAATCAAAATTGAATATAACTTACTTTTTAAATAATTTTTTTTTTTTGCAATGGATATCCAATCATTTATCTCCAATGCAGAAAATACAGATAACGCTATGAACATGGTACTTCTTGACACTGGTAATAAATTTAACAAGGAACAGATCCTAAACTATCTGTTGAACTGACAAATGATTCTCTACTACCTACCCTCCTCCTAGATAACCACCATCCTCCCCTTTACATAATATTAGACATACTATGCGATAATGATACTAAATCTGTAAAAAACTCTTAACTTTATGCTAGCCGATTTCGACTCTATTAACTAACATCTCTCACCACATATCGATTGGTTCTTTTCGTCTGATGAAAACATTGGTAAACCTCTAGAAAAACTTTATTCAACATTTTTCAACACCATTGAATCATATGCACCTTCTTACACACCGAGAAACTATACCCCTCCAGTTTGATTCCCGTCAGAACTAATTACCTCTCGTCAGCAAAAAAAAGTCCACACAAAAAAGTCGAACAAAGCAAATCCATAACTGAAATTAAAAAAAAACTTTAGGGACACCATTAAAATGTGTAAAGATCTTTCTAAAAAATCTAAAAAAGTGTACATAACATCTATCGAGGACACATTTTTCAAATTCAAAAGAAGCTCAAAACTACTCATTGTCTAAGTAGTATTCACATAAAAGTTCCCAATAGACGGCATTTATGGATTCGTATAAAATATATTTTGAATTATTTAATAACATTATTGCCTATTTCAATCCAATGTCCCGAACATGTATATTGTACAATTATATGGAATGTGACGATATAGGCATATCTATAAAAAGCCTCGCATAATTTAAAAAGCAAATCGGCCATCGTTAGGTTCTGAAATGAAAAAGTGTTTAGTTCCTACCTTAATTGCCATTTATCCAGTCCATACCTTCCCAAACCAAACATTTTGAAAACTCAGTGATCATTGATCTGACTAATTTGAGTAATTGTTTGTAGTGCTCTTTTGTTGGAGAGAAGAAAAAAATTGTTTTGAAGAGCATGTTCGGTCTCTACATTATTCAGTAAGTGTTTTGTTATCCTAGCTCTTTTTTTAAATCTTTAAAACTATCCCTTATTACAATCAAACAAAGATATCATTATTAATGTCGTTATTTATAGTACACAACAGTTTTTTCCATGCGCAACCCCACAATTTCGGCTGAGTAATTCTCGTATGTAACATTGTTTAACAGCCATCTCCTATCTATCACGTCATGGAAAATGGTAGTGTTATCAGAAATAATTTAACCTGCTGTTTTTTCTTTTCTTTCTATATCTTGTATTATGTTTTACACCTCATGATGTTATTAGAAATCTTTTAACGTGCTTTATTTTTATCATTTTTTTTTCTTCTTTTTTTGTATGTTATATTATGCTTTATATTCTATTTCCCTTATTTCTTTTTATTATTTATCATCTCTATCAAGTGATAACTGATAACAAAACAGAAAACTATGCATCTTAAGAACATTTTAACCTGATTATTTAACTATTAACACTAACGCACTTCCCAATGTTAGTTTTATAAATATGATAATGTTAATAAACTGTAAATATTCCAAAACAATAAGTGAAATAAAATCAAAATTAATGAAATTCCAAGGACATCTGGAAATTTCTTTAAAAAATTAACAATGAGAACACACCAACAATGCATTTGGAGATTATCAGTGCAAATAAAACACTGGATATTGTAAATCTTTTTTTAGAAGTCTTCAGCAACGTGTACGATGAACAATGCACATTTTTAAAAGACAACATATTTAACAATAAAATCATATCACACAACAATCTTGCGGCAAGAAATTACTTTCCTTGAACAAAAATGCAAATGTGCAACTCCAGATAATATTCCAAATTTAGTGACCACATAATTAATAGCATGCGTTCACCTGTAACTTGCAATTTTTTTTATTTATATTTGGGTACAAAAAACTATTCCATCCTTGCTTGTAAATACATTTTATTGGTCAGCTTTCTGATAAAAATTTTATTATTTCTACAAAAAAAAGCAGAAGGTACTCTCTGCACGGCCATGGTCCTAGCCTTAGGCCGATAAACTATCATACAGAAGCGAAACGTTGCTTGAAATTGTCTTAGTAGAGTTTGGTGACTAGATCTTAAATGTCAGATACTTCCTTATACTTTCACCCATCAGATGGAACTCTTGCTCATTATTTCGGTGACACATATTCCACATTATTAGAGTAGGTAAAATATCAGAATAAGATAGCTCTATAATTTAAGGTGGTCCTTCTGAATAAGACCCCAACTACCGTGTTAAAGTAAAACCTACTTTTGTATGTAAATAAAAATACTTCAGTAATAAATCCAGGTATGGCTGAAATTGCAGCACTTTCTTTATAAGGGTATTTTAAGACCGGAAACTAAACTTCATTTTTGTGGTGTGATTCATAGGAAACTTTAAAGAGTAGTTTTTCTTCTGCTGTGGCTATTTAAACTTCAACATACTTTACAGTGATTTTTTATGGCTCGTGAAAGGCACAATTATATTGATTTATTAATTTGATAAATTTGGTATACGGTCTCAGTACGGCAGATTTTGTAATTCTTCTTTCCTTGGGTCAATCCAAATAGAGCCTGTATATTTTTGAGAATATAGGACACGTAAATTAATGATAGAAGTATGTATGAGGCTATATATGAATGTGAATGAGGTAAGGAGAGTGTGCTGAGACAGAGTTGTGTGGTGGTCTATCCTCTCTTCCTACATGATGGTTAGTTAGCTATATTTTGGAAATGCTCAAATCGCTTCCTATGTACAGTTTCTCCGATGGTTTTCTGGTATTGAGCGCTTCTATTACAGGAAAGACTTGAAGTGCAATGGAGAATTCTCAATTTTAAATGAAACTATATATATATTTTTTTTATATCACTCATCTAAGAATATTAACCAGATCTTAACATTGTAATGGCTCCCTTGCAAAATTAACTGAAGTAAGTTATTATCTTTTTCCTCGGAGCAGTCGAATTCAAATTACAATATTGACTCTACCCCATGGAATAAATAAGCAAGTCTGACTTACATCCATCGACAAAAATTATTTTCCGGTGAAAAAGAACTTACTTCTGTAGTACGTGGAAAAACAATGACTTGGTAACATTAAACTATTTTCATAAAAAAAATTTCTTTCGAAATAATAAATCTTAAATTACAGCTGCCTTCTTGGGAGGTAGATAATTATTTATGACATCCGAAAATGGCACTATCTCAAAAAACTCAATTTAGGAGTTAGTGCCGTCTTCCTTGGAGTAGTTGATATTTACAGATTTTTATTGTTTTATTAATTTTTAAAAAGAAAGACAAATGTTCCCTGGTTACGAATAACCTGAAAATATATAAAAAATCTCCCACTACCATCACGTAAGATGTTGCTTGTGTCGTAAATGGAGGGCTTAGCCAGCCGAGGAATTGAACTCACGACGCCTGGGTGAGACCCAAACGCGATGCCAACTCAGCCACTGACTCGTTTTTCGAAGGCTTTTGACAGAGTATCCAATAAACTACTAATTCTAAAACTATACTCCCTGGGTATACGAGACAACATGCTAAAATGGTTCACTAGTAATTTATCGAATTATAAACTGTTCGTTAAAATAAAATCTTTGTCGTCGAATGTTTTCTCTGTGGTGGCCTACCGCTTGGTCCGGTTTTATTCCTCATTTTTCTCAATGATGTAACGAATTGCTTCCATGTTGTCGAGGTATTGTTCTTTGCTAACGATACCAAACAGTATAGTTAAATATAACTATAGTGTTTGGTATAGTTAAATATAAAAAATATTATTAATATAATTTTTGTAATAATAATATCTATTATTAAATTATTTTATATTCCTTGCTATTTTCTTACATTTATAATAAAAATAATTCGTTTTAAAAATTTATAAGATTTTTTTTTAATTGATATTTTATATAATTATAGTAATTATTTTTTCAATTATTTTTACATTTTTAATTAATAACTTACCTACTATCATCACTTCTTTTTATTTTATGTTTGTGTTTTTAATTTGTTCTCTTTTCTAACTATTTTTAGTAGGTATATTGTTTATCCCGATGGCGGGAGCTTTGATTCTGAAACATGTAGATATTTACATATTCAATACTGTGATTTAAGGAAATTAATTGTTATTAATTTAATAAGTATGACTACATAAAGTCTACAACTTTTGAAGAAAATAACCCATTTTTATTTGTAGAAAAGTACTGCGAGTCCTTGACTTTCTGGAGAATGAAAACCCCCTTACTATCTGAATATTTATTTTTAATTTACAACACAATTTTAGAAAGATCCACATAAGTGAGAGATCTAGGTATTATTTGGATGAAAAACTAAATTTCGCTAGTCATATCCACCAAATTGTTAATAAAGTTACGAAAACACTAGGTTTCATATTAAGAACAACCAAACGATCTCGAGAAGAACAAAATTATTAACGACCGTCAGTACTGTTTCCGGCGGAACACCGCTCGTGCTGTGATCTTCTCGCGTATGTGACGCATGTTTGGGGGCGGTACCTGGAATGTTACAGTGAGATTTTAACAGTCTCACTGGATATTTTTAAGGCCTTTGACCGGGTTTGATACCGAGGACTTGTCAACAAACTGCCTTCGTACGGACTTCTCGTATCCTTGTGTACGTGGATTGCCGACTTTATAAGGGAGAGATCGATTCAGATGGTTGCTAGCGATTTAATCTCTTCCTCGTATTCAATAAGTGCTAGCTTCCCACAAGGATCGGTTCTCTCGGCGACTTTGTTTATGTTGCACATCAATGACCTCTTGACATGTGCTCCAATTCATTGTTTTGCGGATGACAATACAGTCCATGATAGCTATTTATTTGACAAGCCCCCAAAGAGCACATAAACTCCAATGGCTCGGGGGGCTTCGAATCAGAGATTTTCATAATTTTTAGTATTCCGCTGGAATACAAAATTTATCCCTTCTTATTAAAAACTTTAAAAATACATATATTAGAAGATAGGTGTATAATAAACGATGTAACGGTTTTGCTTAAAATACTAAACACGAAATTTGACTATTCAGAACTCCTGCAACTCATAAATCTACGTATACCCACATGAACAATCCCATACTCCCATCTCCGTTGTGCTGGACGGTCATTCAGACTTGAAATGGTTTCAATCACATTTAATGGTGTCCTGAGCTGTGTAACCAGTTACTTTCCGACCTTCCTCTTTAATTTCCTTTTCCGTGTTGTGATGTTACAAGTCCGCTTGCTCCGCACAGTTAGGACCGTTATGCGGCATCATATGAAAGGTACCAGTTTGCTTTAGCTTATTAATTCGACCTACGAGTATGTGTAAGAAAACAATCGTTATAGTTTTCCGATACCAAAGCGACTAGGCCTGATGCCGCACCAAGTCTGCATGTATGTGAACATCACCTGGTAATTCGGTCTGCTTGTGATTCTACATAATGCTTATATACGTTTCAGCGTTTCAACATTATATCGAAACTAAAAACCATAATCTTCCCACGGCTCTTAAAAGTAAGAGGCCGAATATTCGTAAAATGCGGAGCATTACCCCACCACGGTTTCTTAATTTGTATATGCAGTTGTACAAATAATACGCTTTGGCTAGAACGACTTGTAACATGGTCGCGGTGCCGTAATGCTGCAAGTATCTTCTTATTATGTATATCATCAATGACCAGTTATCATATTACATTAGAGTCCAGAACACATTAGAGGCCCACTTACCGGAGTCAAGCAATATCTCGTGGCTACTGCCAAAAGTTGGTATGTCTATAGTATGGAGCTGATAATCTATGATATTTATAGTTTAAGCGAGAACTCTATATTTTATTTATTTATTGTATTCAAGTTTAATTTGTAGAACTCCATTTTTATTTAAAGTTTTTAATACTTTAATAATAACTATTAACATTCAATTTAAAAATGGGTTAATTTATTAAAATAATCAGAAAATAATTATTTTTACGCGTGACAGTTGTTTCGTCTTCTGAAGGCACTTTTTGATAATGCATAAAATTAGTGCAATAAATATTAGTTTGATAATGCCTTCGGAAGGCGAAATAGCTGTTACGCGTAATGATAATTACCGATTTTGAAATTAAATATTAAATTAATTATTAATTAAATAAAATATTATATTATTATTAAATTTCAAAAAACTTTAAATAAAATAACTCTATATTATGATAATAGTATGTGCATTTCAATCTAATGCGCGTCTAATCATTTTCAAATACCTACCTAGTACTATTGATTTATTTGTTGCTTGTTCTTTTCGGTCGTTTTCACCCTATTTACTTTATGTAATTTTATTTATGTGTCTTTTTTCCTAGACATTATATGGATTCAATTTTGTTTTTAAGTAACTACTCTTGTAGTATTGTTTTTATTCCGGATTTTGGAATTTTTTTAAATATATCCGAGACATTTTATTAAAAGCATTTCTTTATTTTCTCTTTATGCCTTAATGGTCTTATTTGCACGGTTAGTAAACTATTATATAAATGCATTCACCTCCTCACTTTTGAGAATAAAAAAAATTATGATCCTTAATTAATGCAGCCTTATTAATGGAGATGAAGAATCTGAATATATCAGTAAAAAATTAAGATAATTTCTTAGAAAGTATATGGCCTTAGTAGCCCATGGAAAAAATCCCAATATAAACAGATGCAATGAACCACTCATGTTTATTTTAGCAAAAATATTTGTAAATATTTTCAGAGAACCTAGTAAAGATGGAAGAGGGTCGCCACTAAAAAAATTTCTCTATTAGTCTTCATGAAAAACCTTTTAGTTTCAAAGGAGGGGTGATCATGGGTTACTTGTCTTTAAATTTATTTATTTTTAAATGCCAATATTTTGAAACACAAAACCTTAAACAAAATATTTGGAGAAAAATAACAATTTTATTATTATGAAACGATGCAGTATTCTCTTATTTTTATGAGGGTGCCTCAAAATAAAGTGCATTAAAGTACCTTACATACTCGTAGATATGCTGGAAGAAAAAATACAAATAAGTATATTATTACATCCAATAAATTATAAAAAATATAGTTTATAAAAGCACATTGCAGATCCACATCGTGTTGTGTTCAGCAGGAGAATGACAGCGGACGGACGAAGAGAATATTTCATAATTGTGCGATCCAAATAAAAAACAAGGAATTTTATTTCAATTCAGAAAATTTTTGAATCAGGTTACCTGAACTATATAAAACAGTGAAAAACGTTGATTTTGCACTCAAAACAGGGAACACAGAAGAAGATGAGAGAATCGAGCGATATTTTTTGGCTCATTATGCGTTTTGGTAATATTAACAAAATGTCATAATGTACAAAAAAAATCAGTCAATAATTTGTCGGCATCGGTGAATTATTCTGAAAAAAACATTGTGAAAAACATACATCGCTAGCATATATCGAAAATTGGTCAAGTAAAGGGAGATCTCTGTCCGTTGCAGACTTAAACTGAAATTCTTTGCAAGGATACAAACTTTTAACTTCGATAATGAGAATTTTTTTACGTATGCAAAATGAAATATGCATATTCTAAGTTGCGAAAGAACGAGAATGCGTCTATGCAAAAATCCTCGGTCTACCAAAAAAACACGAACTTTGAAATGGCCATTTTTCGTTGTATGCTCACAATATAAATTTATTGTTATTAAAATTTAAAGTTAATTAAATCCATAAAAAATAATAAATGACATTATAAGCCATATATGTATACGAGGACATCGATTAATGTTACCTAATTTCTAGTAATTAATATTTAGTATTTGTATAACCCTGTTTATTAAATTTAATAGAGATGCGCCGAGTACAAGTTTTACCGAGTTACCGAGTTTTACTCGGTTTGATGTTTGCCAAACCGAGTACTCGGCCGAACAACTCGGTTCAATCAATCAAAGATGAGTTCACGCAAAAGATCGCGAATTTGGAATTTTACGACGAGATTGAAGAAGAAAAAAACAAAGTGAAATGTTCCTTGTGCAATTCTTTGATTTCACGAAGTGGTGTTGAACGTAATGATTCTACGACGGCGATGTTAAACCATATTTAAATTAAACACAAAGAAAAGTCAAAAGATTTATAGAATGAACCTCAATCCGAAAGATCCCAAAATCGCGAGGCGGCTGCTTCAACTTCGTCGTCGGAATCGAATGCAACACTGGTGCAACAAAGCCTTCAGGAGTCATTTGTGGCAAAGTGGGACATTAATGATTAGCGGGCTAAAGAAATCCACAAAGCTGTCGCCGAAATAATTGCTATTGGCAGCCAACCGATTTCCATAGTAGAAGATAATGGGTTTCGAAGATTAATGAACGCCTTAAAGCCGAAATATCAAATCCCCGGAAGAAATTATATCAGCGAAGTTGCCATACCAAAAGTTTATAACAGAGTGAAAAGCATAATTAGAGCGGAAATTGCAAACGTTAAGGCTGCATCAATAACTACTGATATTTGGACCTGCATGAACAACTTGCTTAGTTTTCTAAGCTATACTGCTCACTGGCACAACGAGGAGTTTATCTTACAGCGCAGAGTGCTGCAAATGCAGCATTTTAAAGGATACCACACAGCTGACAATATTTGATCAGTGCTGTCAGACTTATCTGTGAGCTGGGAAATTGATACTGTTACAGGGGTGTTAGTTGAAGTTTGCCGTTTTTTTTCAATAAAGGAAACGCTTAATTCTCAAGGGAATCTCAAAAAAAATTTATTCAAAGTATTGACCATCGGATAGTCGATTTGTCGGAAAAGGATGCTACATACTTAGCCTTTTGATTTAAAAGCAAAAAATGCGAACACTTAAAGCCAATAATTACACAATTATTGTGCTCCGCTGGTGACGCTACAATTTACTTTTATTTTTTAAATTTCAGTACACAAAACTTACAGATTGGTGATAAATAACTAATAAACTTTTTGATAATGCATAAAATTAGTGCAATAAATATTAGTTTGATAATGCCTTCGGAAGGCGAAATAGCTGTTACGCGTAATGATAATTACCGATTTTGAAATTAAATATTAAATTAATTATTAATTAAATAAAATATTATATTATTTATTAATTGATAAACTAAAGTTCTTAAAAACTTAAGACAAGATTTTTGTGCATAGCGCAAAGGGGAACAATTATTATTTTTATAAACAATAATTATTAATCTAAAACACTCATCCAAATTGAAAAAAACTTCCGAGCAAAGATAAATGTCGCCGGCAGGACTCGAACCCGCACCCTTCTAATGTCCGGTCAGATGCTCTACCGTTGAGCTACGTCGGCTTATCGCAAACCCGCCAAGTTAATCAATACATACTAGTGTTTCATTCAATAATTACTGTTTTTATTATATTTTCACCTGTAAACAACCAACTTTATTAGTATGAGAGAGGCTTGTAACGGCTAAATCCCTCAAATAGATGGCGTCGAGACAAATTATGTCTACATTAGATAAGCAAATTATGTCTACGATAAGCCGACGTAGCTCAACGGTAGAGCATCTGACTAGACATTAGAAGGGTGCGGGTTCGAGTCCTGCCGGCGACATTTATCTTTGCTCGGAAGGTTTTTTCAATTTGGATGAGTGTTTTAGATTAATAATTATTGTTTATAAAAATAATAATTATTATATTATTATTAAATTTCAAAAAACTTTAAATAAAATAACTCTATATTATGATAATAGTATGTGCATTTCAATCTAATGCGCGTCTAATCATTTTCAAATACCTACCTAGTACTATTGATTTATTTGTTGCTTGTTCTTTTCGGTCGTTTTTACCCTATTTACTTTATGTAATTTTATTTATGTGTCTTTTTTCCTAGACATTATATGGATTCAATTTTGTTTTTAAGTAACTACTCTTGTAGTATTGTTTTTATTCCGGATTTTGGAATTTTTTTAAATATATCCGAGACATTTTATTAAAAGCATTTCTTTATTTTCTCTTTATGCCTTAATGGTCTTATTTGCACGGTTAGTAAACTATTATATAAATGCATTCACCTCCTCCCTTTTGAGAATAAAGAAAATTATGATCGTTAATTAATGCAGCCTTATTAATGGAGATGAAGAATCTGAATATATCAGTAAAAAATTAAGATAATTTCTTAGAAAGTATATGGCCTTAGTAGCCCATGGAAAGAATCCCAATATAAACAGATGCAATGAACCACTCATGTTTATTTTAGCAAAAATATTTGTAAATATTTTCAGAGAACCTAGTAAAGATGGAAGAAGGTCGCCACTAAAAAAAATTCTCTATTAGTCTTCATGACAAACCTTTTAGTTTCAAAGGAGGGGTGATCATGGATTACTTGTCTTTAAATTTATTTATTTTTAAATGCCAATATTTTGAAACACAAAACCTTAAACAAAATATTTGGAGAAAAATAACAATTTTATTATTATGAAACGATGCAGTATTCTCTTATTTTTATAAGGGTGCCTCAAAATAAAGTGCATTAGAGTACCTTACATACTCGTAGATATGCTGGAAGAAAAAATACAAATAAGTATATTATTACATCCAATAAATTATAAAAAATATAGTTTATAAAAGCACATTGCAGATCCACATCGTGTTGTGTTCAGCAGGAGAATGACAGCGGACGGACGAAGAGAATATTTCATAATTGTGCGATCCAAATAAAAAGCAAGGAATTTTATTTCAATTCAGAAAATTTTTGAATCAGGTTACCTGAACTATATAAAACAGTGAAAAACGTTGATTTTGCACTCAAAACAGGGAACACAGAAGAAGATGAGAGAATCGAGCGATATTTTTTGGCTCATTATGCGTTTTGGTAATATTAACAAAATGTCATAATGTACAAAAAAAATCAGTCAATAATTTGTCGGCATCGGTGAATTATTCTGAAAAAAACATTGTGAAAAACATACATCGCTAGCATATATCGAAAATTGGTCAAGTAAAGGGAGATCTCTGTCCGTTGCAGACTTAAACTGAAATTATTTGCAAGGATACAAACTTTTAACTTCGATAATGAGAATTTTTTTACGTATGCAAAATGAAATATGCATATTCTAAGTTGCGAAAGAACGAGAATGCGTCTATGCAAAAATCCTCGGTCTACCAAAAAAACACGAACTTTGAAATGGCCATTTTTCGTTGTATGCTCACAATATAAATGTATTGTGTTCAAGTTTAATTTTAAAACTCCATTAAAATTTAAAGTTAATTAAATCCATAAAAAATAATAAATGACATTATAAGCCATATATGTATACGAGGACATCGATTAATGTTACCTAATTTCTAGTAATTAATATTTAGTATTTGTATAACCCTGTTTATTAAATTTAATAGAGATGCGCCGAGTACAAGTTTTACCGAGTTACCGAGTTTTACTCGGTTTGATGTTTGCCAAACCGAGTACTCGGCCGAACAACTCGGTTCAATCAATCAAAGATGAGTTCACACAAAAGATCGCGTATTTGGAATTTTACGACGAGATTGAAGAAGAAAAAAACAAAGTGAAATGTTCCTTGTGCAATTCTTTGATTTCACGAAGTGGTGTTGAACGTAATGATTCTACGACGGCGATGTTAAACCATATTTAAATTAAACACAAAGAAAAGTCAAAAGATTTATAGAATGAACCTCAATCCGAAAGATCCCAAAATCGCGAGGCGGCTGCTTCAACTTCGTCGTCGGAATCGAATGCAACACTGGTGCAACAAAGCCTTCAGGAGTCATTTGTGGCAAAGTGGGACATTAATGATTAGCGGGCTAAAGAAATCCACAAAGCTGTCGCCGAAATAATTGCTATTGGCAGCCAACCGATTTCCATAGTAGAAGATAATGGGTTTCGAAGATTAATGAACGCCTTAAAGCCGAAATATCAAATCCCCGGAAGAAATTATATCAGCGAAGTTGCCATACCAAAAGTTTATAACAGAGTGAAAAGCATAATTAGAGCGGAAATTGCAAACGTTAAGGCTGCATCAATAACTACTGATATTTGGACCTGCATGAACAACGTGCTTAGTTTTCTAAGCTATACTGCTCACTGGCACAACGAGGAGTTTATCTTACAGCGCAGAGTTCTGCAAATGCAGCATTTTAAAGGATACCACACAGCTGACAATATTTGATCAGTGCTGTCAGACTTATCTGTGAGCTGGGAAATTGATACTGTTACCAGGGGTGTTAGTTGAAGTTTGCCGGTTTTTTCAATAAAGGAAACGCTTAATTCTCAAGGGAATCTCAAAAAAAATTTATTCAAAGTATTGACCATCGGATTCTATACATTTTATCGATCTTTGAGGCAAATCATGGATATCATTCCAAAAAAAAAATTCTCTTTCGAGGCAAACCATTCTACGAGCCATTTTTCGACTTTTTCAAAATTGGCGAAGCGCTGCTCTGCGAGTGAGTGTCCCATCGATGCGAAAAGGTGATCGTCGGACGGGGCAAGGTCTGGAGAGTACGGCGGGTGCGATAATATTTCCCAATTCAATGCCTTGAGAGTGTTCTTCACTACTTTAGCTGTATGAGGCGGTTTGGCGGTTTTTTCGATTTGTCTCTCGTTCATTTGGTGTGGTACCCATTTTCCATACTTTGGATCTTTCCCATGGCTTTTAAACGTTGGCAAATTGCTCCTCGGGTCACATTAAGTGTTTGGGCCAATTGTTGCTGCGATTGGGTTGGGTCTTCATCCAATAACGCCTGCAATTCCTCGTCTTCGAACTTTTTCGTTGCACCAGGATGTTCATTGTCTGTTAAATCGAAATCTCCACTTTGAAATTGACGAAACCATGTCTCACATGTTCTAATCACTGGAGCATGTTCACCATAAGTTTCTACCAGCAACCGATGAGCTTTAACTGCTTTTTTCTTTTGATGAAATAAGAAAAGCAAAGAATGCCGCAAATGCGATTTACTTGGAACGAAACTCGACATATTCACTGAGGTAACCAACTATGACACTATTATTTTGGCAGAATGTAACTTGTCTATTTTGGAGGTTAATGTCCATAGAAAAATATGACATAGATGCCAAATCATAGAAATGTATACATATCTCTAGCAATATCTATGAGTAAAACCGGAAAACTTCAACTAACACCCCTGGTATTCATGTTATTTTGAGACAATGGACCCTATGTAGTCAAAGCTATTAATGATAGTCGATTTGTCGGAAAAGGATGCTACATACTTAGCCTTTTGATTTAAAAGCAAAAAATGCGAACACTTAAAGCCAATAATTACACAATTATTGTGCTCCGCTGGTGACGCTACAATTTACTTTTATTTTTTAAATTTCAGTACACAAAACTTACAGATTGGTGATAAATAACTAATAAACCTGGAAAAAATGACATGTTGAGTAATAAATATAGGTCAAAAAAGACGTCACACGATCACAGTGAATATTGTTGATTTTGCACTCAAAACAGGGAACACTGAAGAAGATGAGAGAATCGAGCGTTGTTTTTGGGTCATTATGAGTTTTGTTAGTATTTACAAAATTACATAATGTGCACAAAAAAATCAGTCAATAATTTGTGGCGGTCGGTGAATTATTCTGAAAAAATAAACATTGTAAAAAACATATATCGCCAGCATATAACGAAAACTGGTCAAGTAAAAGGAGATCCCTGTCCGTTGGCAGACTAAAACTGAAGTCCTTTGCAAGGATACAAACTCCCAACTTCCAAAATGATAATTTTTTTACATACACAAAATAAAAAAAATAAAAAAAAATATGTTTTTTAAATATTCTAACTTGCGAAACAACGAGAACGCGTCCGTGCAAAAATCCTAAATCTACCAAAAAACACGAACTTTGACTTGGCCATTTTCCGTTGTACGCCCAAAAAATTTATTTATTTTGTTCAAGTTTAATTTTAAAACTACATTAAAATTTAAAGTTAATTAAATGCAAAAATATAATAAGTGAAATTATGAGCTATATTTACGTCCACTAATGTTACCCAATTTCTAGTAATTAATATTAAGTATTTATGTAACCCTTTTAACTATATTTAACTTTGTATTCTTATTGTCATTAGCATGTCCATACACCAAACTCAAGAACCAGTTCTCAATATTGGCGTAGTTCGAAAATAATAAAAATCGGTGATTTTATTATTACTTTTTTTTTAAAAAGGCTAATTTATTAAAAAAATCTGCTACGTAAATATTATTACGGGAGACAGCTGATTCGCCTTCCACAGGTATTACCAAACTGTAGTGAATATATGTATTGTTTCAAATAACTAATCACCACGCGATTTCACTTCAGAGGTAGGCAGAGTGGACGGACCACCAAACAACTCGGTCTTGGAACGCACTCCTTGCTTCATTCCACATTCATACGTACCTTTCTGTTGTCTTTACTCAAGTATTTGGTTCACTTGATCATGCTATGTCTTCCTTGGTCGTCTCCGAATTCGTGTTCATTCATCATGACCATTGTAAATTTCTTATAATACTAAAAATCACAGGAATTAGAGGAAAACTTCTAAAGCTCTTTGAAAATTCTTAAGCAACCGATTCATAAAATTTAAACTATTAAACACTTTAAGTAAAAGAAAGAAGTTTATGGCAGGCATTCCTCAAGGTTCCATATTTGGTCCAATTTTGTATATTATTTATATATAATTTGTTAAATACATTTATAGACATGTAAAGCACTTCGTGTATGCAGATGATACTGCTTTGGTAATTTCTAGCAGTGATTTATAAACATGTACAGACCGTTTACAAAAATACTACATAGAACTTCTAAAATAGTCTCACGATCCTGGATTATTCATAAATGCAAAAAAAAAAACCAAATTGATCCACATAAGATCCCCAAATACATTAAAAAGTTGATACATATAATGTTGTTCACAGAACATATTCCTAATAAATTTAATTATATATATATATATATTTTTTAATATCGGGTTAAACTTTTAGCCAATTTTATTAGTTGTTCAAGAGTTTGGGAAAATTACAAATTATTTTAAAAGAATAATCCTAGACTTTTCAGTCAACAAAACCATGCAAAATATAATCTGACGTTTGAAATATTATCATGTAAAATATTCACATCTTAATATCTTTTTGAATAATTTTTGAGATATTATGCCGCGTTGTTTTTTGCTATTTATATTAATTTATTTTGTTATTTTTGAATAATTTTAGAAACTATTTTTTTATAACCGTGAAATGTACCCACAGTTACAACTCCAGTTGGTATTACCAATTGTATTTTTTTGTTGTTGAAACCAGGAACGCTATAAAGTCAATAATTACAATACAAATAATAGCTAAATCAGTCGAGAAATGTTTGTTGATTTCCCCCGTCGAATGGGAAAATGACGATAAAATCAATAAATATCAGATTTTAATGAAAGCCTTTTGATTTAAAAGCATAAAATGCAAACACTTAATGCCAATAATTACACAACTTTTGTACTCCGCTCGTGACGCTACAATAAACTTTTTTTAAAAATGTAATTTCAGTACACAAAACTTACAGATTGATGATAAATTACGATAAATAACTACTAAACCTGGAATATATGACATGTAGCGTAATTAATATAGGTAAAAAAGACGTCATACGATCACAGTGAATATTGTTGATTTTCCACTCAAAACAGGGAACACAGAAGAAGATGAGAGAATCGAGCGATGTTTTTTGGGTCATTATGAATTTTGTTAATATTTACAAAATTTCACAATGAATCAAAAAAATCAGTCAATAATTTGTCGCCATCGGTGAATTATTCTGAAAAAAAAAACATTGTGAAAAACACATATCGCGAACTTATAATGAAAAGTGGTCAAGTAAAAGGAGATCCCTGTCCGTAGGCAGACTTAAACTGAAGTCCTGTGCAAGGATACAAACTTCCAACTTCAAAAATGAGAATTTTTTTACGTACACAAATAAAAAAAAATATATATATATATTTTAAATATACTAACTTGGGAAAAACAAAAATCCTAAATCTACCAAAAAACAAGAACTTTGACTTGGCCATTTTCCTATGTACGCTCACAAAATGTATATATTTTGTTCAAGTTTAATTTTAAAACTCCATTAAAATTTAAGGTTATTATAATTAAACCCAAAAATATGATAAATGAAAATATGGGCCATATTTACATCCATTAATGTAACATAATTTCTAATTAATATTAAGTATTTATATAACCCTGTTTAATATGTTTAACTGAGTATTCTTATCGTTATTATCGTGTTCAACTCATACACCAAACTCAAGAACCAGTTCTCAATATTGGCGTAGTAATGCTTCGAAAATAATAAAAAAGAAGGTATTATTATTATGTTTTTAAAAAAGGCTAATTTAATAAAAAAGTTCTGCTACAAAAAAATTATTACGGGTGGCAGCTGTTTCGCCTTCCACGGGTATTACCAAACTGTTGTGAATATACGTTTTATTTTAACTTACTAATCACCACGTGATTTCACTTCAGGGGCACCCAGAGTGGCCGAACCACCAAACAACTCGGTCTTGGAACGCACTCCTTGCTTCACTCCACATGCATGCATACTCTTCTGTTGTCACGATTCAAGTATTTGGTTCACTTGATCATGCCATGTTTTCCTTGGTCGTCCCTGGCTTCTTATTCATTCATCATGACCATTGTAAATTTCTTATAATACTAAAAATCACAGGGATTAGAGGAAAACTTCTAACGCTCTTCGATAATTCTTAAGCAACCGATGCATAAAATTGAAACTATTATACATTTTAAGTAAAAGAAAAACGTTTATGGCAGGTATTCCTCAAGGTTCCATATTAGGTCCAATTTTGTATATTATTTATGTATAATTTATTAAATACATTTATAGACATGTAAAGCACTTCGTGTACGCCGATGATACTGCTATGGTAATTTCTATCAGTGATTTATAAACATGTATAGACCTTTTACAAAAATGCTACATAGAACTTCTAAAATAGTCTCACGATCCTGGATTATTCATAAATGCAAAAATAAAACAAAATTGATCCACATAAGATCAACAAATGCATTAAAAAATTGATACATATAATGTTGTTCACAGAACAAATTCCTAATAAAATCAATTATACATATATTTTTTTTAAATATCGGTAAGAAAATTTTAGCCAATTTTATTAGTTGGTATAAATTATTTTAAAAGCATAATCCTAGACTTAGAAAACAGAAAAAATAATTCAGCTAACAAAACCATGCAAAATATAATCTGACGTTTGAAATATTATCATGTAAAATATTCACATCTTAATATCTTCTTGAATAGTTCTTGGAATATTATGGCGCGTTGTTTTTTGCTATTAATATAAATTTTATTATTTTTGAAGAATTTTAGATATTATGTTTTTATCACCGTGAAATGTACCCACATTTGCTTCTCCAGTTGGTATTACCAATTGTATTTATTGTTTTTGTTGAAACCAGAAACGCTGTAAAGTCAATAATTACAATACAAATAATAGCTAAATCAGTCGAGAAATGTTTATTGATTTCCATCGTCGAATGGAGAAATGATGATAAAATCGGTAAATATCGGATTTTAATGTAAGCCTTTTGAATTAAAAGCACAAAATGCAACAATAAAAGCCAATAATTACACAACTTTTGTACTCCGCTCGTGACGCTACAATAAACTTTTTTTTTTAAATGTCATTTCAGTACACAAAACTTACAGATTGATGATAAATTACAATAAATAACTACTAAACCTGGAAAAAACTCTTGTTGTGTAATAAATACAGTTCAAAAAAGACGTCACACGATCACAGTGAATATTGTTGATTTTCCACTCGAAACAGGGAACACAGAAGAAGATTAGAGAATCGAGCGATGTTTTTTGGGTCATTATGAATTTTGTTAATATTTACAAAATTTCACAATGAACCAAAAAAATCAGTCAATAATTTGTCGCCATCGGTGAATTATTCTGAAAAAAAAAACATTGTGAAAAACACATATCGCGAACATATAATGAAAAAGGGTCAAGTAAAAGGAGATCTCTGTCCGCTGGCAGACTTAAACTGAAGTCCTTCACATGGATACAAACTTACAACTTCGAAAGTAAGAATTGTTTTACGTGTACCAAATATGATATATACAGGGTGTATCGGCACGTACCCGACAAACTTTAACCAGCGATTCCTGAGCATATTTGAAGTAAAAAATGTTATGGCCACTTTTCTGTCCGGTAACATTTTTATTCTAATAATAAAAAATAAATAAAATCTCCACACTCTCTCACTGTCCACAGCATAGGAGTGAAATAAACGGCAACGCCGCACTACTGCTATCTCTTTCACGCATCTCAAGTCCTGTGTCGTTCCCGCTACCCGTCTAATGTCAGTGTTCAGTGTTGTTTTAGAAGTTCGCTTGTCACCACCTTTACTTCTTTCGTTGTTGTTTTGTTATCTTAGTTTTGAAGTTTTATACTGTTGAAATATGCCTCTCGATTATTCACCTGCCGACCAAGCAGATATTGTGTTTGTTTATGGACTTTGCAATGGGAATTCACGAGCAGCCGTGAAAGAGTATCGGATAAGGTTTCCTGAAAGACGCGTCCCACACCACGCTACCTTTGTCCAGGTTTGTACTCTATCATTTGTTTATTGAAACTATTTACATTCATTGATAATGCCAAAAAGCTGTTTTGAAATTTAATCATTGGGACATTAAAAACATAACAAGGGGCTACCAACTTTAAAAATGTAAATTGAACTTTATGTGATTTGCAATCAATGGTCACGAAACGGCGTTCTAAAAAGTTTATTAATTTCAATATCTAATAAATGCATCATTCACTGCAATTGAATTCACTCCCTTTCTCACCATGTGATGTGATGATATTTAAATGACTTACAATTCAATTTCATCCCTGTGAATCTAAGATATCAACCATTCCTAGTTAACAAAAATATGAATTAAAACACTGTGTACACTGTGTAACTGTGTACAGTGTAACTGTAAAAAAATTTAATAAATGAAGAGAAAACCTAAGTTTTCTAATATGTGCTTAAAATAAGTGTCATTTAAAAATAAAATGAGTGCAAAAGCCCGCGTCCATTTTTTGACATTAACTACTATGCTGAATAATAAAAGTTGTTTTGTTTCAGATGTATCAACAACCGCGTGACAATCGGACGGATTGAAGGCGCTGGCGGAGGACACAATATTGTTCCTGTGGCAGTTGAGCAGAGAATCCTCAACTTGATCACCGAAGATCCTACGCTGTCCGTGCGTCGGATCGCTCTGATTATAGGATACAGGGAACACATGGCGGTATGGAGAGAAGCACGGGCTCAAACCATTCCACTACAGGCGCTGCTAAGGCCTCCTGGAGAATGATAACTTTTCCAAAGACGTATACTGCAGAAGAATGCTGCATAATGTCATGAGGGATGCAGACTTCATGAAAAACATATTGTTTACCGATGAAGCACAGTTCACTAAAACAGGGGTGCTAAATGTGCACAACTTGCACCATTGGGCTGAACAAAACCCCAAGCTTGTTCGGGAGTCGTCGAGCCAGGACAGATTTTCCATCAACATGTGAGCAGGTATCCTAGGAAATCAAATACTCGGTCCAATCGAGTTGCCCCCCAGACTAAATGGACCGATGTATTTGGAGTTCCTACAAGAGCAACTGGGCGAGATTCTGGAAGATGTGAACCTCGAATCACTACGGAGAATGTGGTTCCAGCGTGATGGAGCCCCACCACACTACTCTATTGCTGTGCGGAACTACTTGGACGTCGAGTTTCCTGCTCGTTAGATAGGCCGTGGAAGTCCAACCATTGCCTGGCCACTACTTGCCTGATTACTACTTGTGGGGGGCTCTCAAGGAAAAAGTGTATGCTAAGCCAATCGCCTCAAGAGAGCAACTGCTCGAACGAGTGATGGGGGCCGCTGCAGAAATGAGAGTAAATCCTGCAAAACTTAAACATTCAAAATATAACAAGACTGCACGCTTGCATTGGAAATAATGGTAGTCATTTCGAACAAATGCTCCAATAAAAAATATTACATAACCTAACTGTCCGCATTTTCATTTATTATTTATTTGGTAAAATTCTCACAATGTCATTCATATCAATGCACTTTGTGCGTGAAAGGCATTTCTACCCTTTACGCCGGTCTACCGAAAGGGTCCAATGGTATGTGTAAAAAAACAGCTGTTATTAGCAAGTTTCCTACACACTAAATAATAATAGTTAAAAATGAGACGAATGCTGCCGCTGAACGAGCTAAAAAGCCCGCCAATACGTAAGAACATTATTCAACGAACTCGAATAACATGTTGCCAGATGGGTTTTTAATCGCTTTAATTTGACTTCAAAAAATAATTAATTCCATTACACGTAAAAATTGTTAAAATATTTCCAAGTATTATTGAATACAATATTACAGTACAGTACTTTGAACCTTCACAATAAATTTATTTGATTTAAGTTTAGTTTGTGGAATTCCATTTCAATTTTAAGAAATTTATTAATTTTAACAGTATTATTATTAAATCTATAAAAAAACAGTTTCTTTATAAACAAGTTCTGCTAGTTGTAATTATTATTACGCGCGACAGCTGTTTCGCCTTCTGATGGCATTATCAAACTGTGTCAAATGTTTCTTTTTATTAAATAATGACTTTGTAATCACCATAAAGTTATTATTTAATTTAAATTATAATGTCACATTACAAAGTAAATATTTCATTGAACAAATTAAATGTTTCTATTTTTATTATTCTATGGCTTTATTGATTTCCTAATAAATTGTCGTAAATTATTATTTGCTAATCCATACTAGCTTCCCCAATTATTGCATTGTTTAAAATTTCACTTAATGTCGTTGGTATTTCCAACTGATGACTCAGGGGTTTATTTCCCTGCATAATTAAGTATTGTGGTGTTTAATTATCAGACATTTCATTACATTACTAATGTGGTGGGTTTTTCTACGAATATTGTGACCATTCCATCCGTAATGCGTTATCGTAGCCACGTCGGTAAAACCAATTTGTAAAATTGTTATACTTATTCTGAGCACCTGCTTTCAATTGAAATTTATTCGCACATTCAACGGAGTGGGGCTTATGAGTAAACGCATTAATTTAAAAGAGGAACATGCATTTGATTATTATTTTTAATATCGATATTTTTATCTCACAATAACAGCTACCAAAATCCTACACAATTATTATGTTGAATTGGGGTAAGTTGTATGGCTAAGGGAAGGAGTGGATGGTGAGGAAGTACCTGGCTATTCAGATCTGGTCACCAAATACGGCTAGTCATTTCAAGCAACGTTTCAATTCTGAATTATGATCTTTCACCAGGGTGAGAGTATCTTGCACTGAACGATGAAAGGAGTTATAATATAATTATAAGTCGAGAATGGATGACATGGCAAAATCGTGTGAATCAAATAGGTACTTTGTGAGTCGGGCCTTGTCAAAATTCAGAAAAAAAAGGGTGTGTACGAGCCTGCTGCGAAATGGCGTATGGTTAAGAATATTTTTTTAAAATTATAGTGGTAATTTTTTGTCGAGTTTTTAAAAAAATTACGAAGTTTTAAATAAAATAAAATTTTTCTAATTATTATGTAAATACCTTAGCAATCTGGCAGCATTAATTCACCTATGCATTCTTGACGTGTTCGCCTTTGAAACGCATGTTGAGTTGCGACGTTGCTTTCACACTTTGACAAAGGATAAAACAGTGGTGACGTGTGGTGAAAATATGAATAATAAATTTTTTATTAAAAAAAATGTTACCGGACAGAAAAGTGGCCATAACATTTTTTACTCCAAATATGCTCAGGAATCGCTGGGTAAAGTTTGTCGGGTACGTGCCGATACACCCTGTATATACATTTTTTTTAAATATTATAACGAGAATGCGTCCATGCAAAAATCCTCAATCTACCAAAACACAAGAACTTTGACTGGTCCATTTTTCGTTGTATGCTCACATCTAAAATTATTATCGTCGGTGATTACAATCTTCCTAATTTAAAATGGAAATTTAGTGACAATGGCTATATTACAAATGAAAGTTCTAATAACCCAGCACGTAAAGTGATAGATACGATAAACTATTTGAATTTACATCAACATAATTTTGTGTACAACACATGTGACCGCCTTTTAGATCTAGCTCTCTCTAACTGCTCTAAACTGTGCGTTGAAAAGTCAATCGTCAAAAGTCGATCCGCTCATATCGGTGGATAGTCATCATCCTCCCCTACACATTACAGTTAAAATGTACATATACAAACACACATCGAAACAAACAACACTCAACTTCAAAAACGCCGATAACGATTCTATTAATTATCAGCTCACTAATACTGATTGGACTTTCTTGACTGATGATAATGATATTAAACAAACCTTAGAAAAGTTTTATCAAACATTTTCCAACAATATAAAATATTATGTACCATCGTATGCACCAAAACACAGAACATATCCAATTTGGTTCTCCACGGACCTTATATTACTGCTCAAACCAACAAACAAAAAACAGTTACACAAAATTTTTAAACTTACTCACCTAATCGATGACTACTCAAACTATTCAGCAACGAGAAAAAAACCTAAAATACTATCCAAACTGGGCTATAAAGCATACATCACCTCCATTGAAAACAATGCACTGGAGATAAAAAAATCTGTGGAATTTTGTCAAAAAATTAAACAATGAGAGCTCAGACTACCCCCCTACAATGCACTATGATGGTAAAATAGCTAATAGCACCATCGACATTGTTAATTTGTTTGCAGATCATTTCCAAAGCGTATACGAAGACAAAATATCAGAAAATAAAATACCATTCTGCCTAAATAAAATACTTTCCCTTGATCCCAACAAATCTGCAGGCCCAGATAACATTCCGCCAATATTTTTCAATCAATGCGCATCTGCAATATCAAGTCCACTTACCATATTATTTAACCATTTACTTTCTTCTGGAAATTTTCCAACTCTTTGGAAATCTACTTATATAACTCCAATTTTCAAAAAACTTGATGACAAAGACATAAAAAAACTATCCTCCTATATGTATACAATCAGCACTCACAATTTTTTTTGAATCTCTTGTTCTCGACTTAATTTATCTATCAATGCTCAAAGTAATTGATAAAAAAAACAATACGGGTTCGCCAGTGGAAGATCAACTGCTACTAATCTATTACTTTACCCAAAAATATATTACCGAATCCTTCACGAATAAAAAACAAGTTGACAGTATCTATACAGACTTTCAAAAGCTTTCGATTACTTAGTAAATTATATTCACTAGGACTGAGAGGCAACATGTAGGATTGGTTCTCAAGTTACTTATGTAACAGAATCTTCTTCGTCAAAATTAAGACTTTAAAATCTAAGGAACTTAATGCAAATAGTGGTCTGCCGCAAGGAAGTCATCTCGGTCCCATTCTATTCCTAATATTAATTAATGACATCATAACTTAATTTCGACGATGTAGAAGTTTTTGCCGATGATATTAAACTATACAAAGAAATATCCAATATTAGCGACTGCATAATCTTACAGTTAAACATCGATAAATTACATAATTGGTGTATGGCTAATAACTTATTTCTCAACGTTGATAAATGCAAGACACTGACATTTGGTCGAATCAAAACCCCGTTATCATTTAACTACGCTATAGATAACAAAATCTTGGAAAAAGTCAACGAAATTAGTGATCTCGGAGTTTTGTTTGATACGCAATTAAATTTTGTAAATCACATACAACACATAACTAATAGAGGTATGAAGACACTGGAATTTATAATTAGAACTATCAAAGACTTTGATTCGCTGGAAGTTATAAAAATCGTATATTTGTCACTAGTGCGCAGCATATTAGAATACAATTCAATAGTGTGGTCCCCATACTATCTCATTCATCTAAAAAAATATTGAACGCGTGCAGCGCAAATTTTTACGTTTTATTAACTTCAAATTCACATACCAATACAACACATAAACTATACATTCTTGCTAAATACACTTAAAATACATACTCTAGAAAACAGAAGAAAAATAACAAACTTAACTTTTTTATTTAAAATTATTTATTCCTTATTAGACTGTTGTGAACTCCTGCAACTAATCAACTTCAAAGTACCTCATCGACAAACTCGGCAAAATATGTTATTCTGTAACAATAATTCTGGCACTTACTACCAAATGTATGCATCCATTTCTCGTCTACATATACTTGGAAATAAATTCGCCTTTGCTATAGATATATTTAATATAAGTTTACTCATGTTTAAAAGATACCTGAACGATATTTTCATGTTACAACAATTATAAGAGCATCGCATAAGGGCTATTGTTAAATTATTAATTTCTTATATATATTATCTTCGTACTTATCTACAATCTAAAAACTTGTTCCTCTTTTTTCTTTCTATGCATCATATACCATATTATGTATTATACAATTTCATACATTTTTACAACATCCGAAATATTAAAAAAAATTGCTTTTTTTCACAATCTCATGCACTCATATTATATATTACGCACTTGTGTATTATGTATCATCTAGATCAGGCTATTATTTAAAAAAAGAGTAGTATCTGCAAATTAAAAATCCTTCCATTTATAACTTCTCTGTGTCATGCACTAATACATTATTATACATAAATATATATTATAAATATGTTCCATTTATTAATTGTTTTTGTGTTTAATTCGAAGAACTCGATTGAATTTATTTTTTTAAATTTAATGTAAATCAAATTTAATAATGTTATTATTAAGTTCTGCAAGTATTTTTATAACAACTAAAAATACTTGCAGAACTTAATAATGACATTATTAAATTTGATTTACATAATTTTTTTTTTTTAAATGTTCCATTTATGTTATATACCAACTATTTATCATGTTATTTTTTGTAAACTTTTTTTCCTCTTTCTGTGGACATAATTATTTTAATGTTAAAATATGTAAAATCCCTTGGGGCTTTAATAAACAAATAAATAAATAATTTCCAGTAATTAATATTAAGTATTTATACAACCCTGTTTATTATAATTTACTATGTATTCTTATTGTCATTAACACGTTCCACTCATACACCAAACTCAAGAACCAGTTCTCAATATTGTCGTAGTAATCATTCGAAAATAATAAAGAAAACTGTTATTATTAAATTTATTAAAAATTTCTGCTAGATAAATATTATTACGCGTGGCAGCTATTTCGCCTTCCATAGGTATTACCTAACTGTAGTGAATATATGTATTGTTTTAACTAACTAATCAACACGTGATTTTCTTCAGGGGCAGGCAGAGAGGACGGACCTCCAAACAAGTCGGTTTGGCATACACTCCTTGCTTCACTCACATTCATACATACTCTTCTGTTGTCCCTTCTCAAGTATTTGGATCACTTGATCATGCCATGTCTTCTTTGGTCGTCCCCGGTTTCTTCTTCATCCATCATGACCATTGTAAATTACTTAAAATACTAAAAATCATAGGAATTAGAGAAAAACTTCCAAAACCCTTTGAAAATTACTTCAGCAATCGTTTCATGAAATTGGGACTATTAAACACTTTAACCCTTTAGGTGCCACCGAACTATATATCGTTCCGATACATTATTGTACATGAGTACCACAGAACGATATATAGCTCGAGCCATTAAATTCGCCACGCGTTACCCACAGTTCTAAAATTACGTCACATTATTCAAAACATGTGTCTTAAAATAAAAGTAATCAAAATTAAAAATATATATATTAATGGATTATCGACACTTCTCCAACATTTAAAAATAATACATATGGCACCTAAAGGATTAAGTAAAATAAATAAGGTTTATGTACGATTAAGATCAATTGTTAGTACATTATTTAAATTAAAATTATTTATTCCAATCTGTACAGTTCCACTCGTACTTTATTTATCATTAGCGGATTCTGTTATACGGTATGCAGTCTGGGGACTAAACCTAAAACTAAACAAACATCAATGATTTTCAATCAGTGCAAAATTCATTGGTTAAATTATTACCTCATAAAAGTTAATACGAACAAAGGCATTATATTCCATACTTTTATCAAAATCTCAAAATTCTTTCAGTTAGATCAAGTTTGTGGTAAAAAATTATATTTCAGCACGTTATTAACCCTATATATAATTCAAATAGACTAGAGCATACATACAATATTTGTCTCAATTTTAATGAAGGATTAATGGTTCCTAAGCATAAAAACAAACATGGACAAAGAACTTTAGATCACATGATTCCTAGTTGTGTAAATATGTTACCCACTGAAAAAAAAAACTGTGTTAAAACTAAACCATTAATAAACACATTGAAACATGGCAAGCTGAAAGAAGCTATTTGTGTTAGAAATAAAGAAATATTATTTTATTTATGATTTATTGGTTTCGTTTAGGGTTTTTATTTTATTTATTTTTTAATATGTTTTTGTAGAAATACTTTAGAGCAAGATTCTTGAGAAATGTTTATGTTTTAACTTTGTTACATATGTTTTTTTTATAATTTTAATTCATATATTGTTTTTTATGTTTTTTTTTACATATTTTGTAACCTTGTCATTAAATTTTCAGTTTTAAATAACAAACTCCCGTTAGACAAACTACAAAAAAGTACATTAGCGGGACTTTTTCCATAGCATTTTTTTTCTCATGTAAAATTAAATTATAAAAAAAAAATCCGCTCTACAGGTCCAAACCATCTAATTGTCCTTTTCTCAATCGTAAACTAATTACGCTCATATCAGACCTGCATTATTAACGATCTCAATATTTTACACACGGTAATACATGGTTTTAGTACACATACATTCATGGGTTTCATTTCAACAGCATTCAGTCTACTTTCATATAATAAAATAAAGTGGTAAATTTCTTTATATCTCCGTTAAGTGACTAATAGGCGATTTATATTTTCTTGTTAGAACTTGTAACCCCTTTCAAATAGATATTTATTTTGTTATTTTTGCAGGTGAACTATTTTATAAACGATTTTTTTTTTATAAACGTGAAATTACCCACATTTGCAACTCCAGTCTGTATTACCAATCCATATTGTAGATATATTCTGTTGGCATTACCAATTGTATTTATTGATTTTATTGAAACCAGGAACGCTGTAAAGTCAAAAATTACAATGCAAATAATAACTAAATCAGTCGAGAAATGCCTGCTGATTTCCATCGTCGAATGGTAATTAGATGATAAAATCGATAAATATCGGATTTTAATTTAAGCTTTTTGATTTAAAACCACAAAATGCAAGCAATGAAACACGATAATTACAGAATTTTTACCCTTCGCTGGTGACGCTACAATAAATGTTTTTTTTTAAATTTAAATATCATTACAATACATAAAACTTGCAGATTGAAGATAAATTATTATAAATAACTACTAAACCTGGAAAAAATGACATGTTGAATAATAAATATAGGTCAAAAAAGACGTCACACGAGCACAGTGAATATTGTTGATTTTGCACTCAAAACAGGGAACACTGAAGAAGATGAGAGAATCGAGCGATATTTTTTGGTCATTATGAGTTTTGTTAATATATACAAAATGTCACAGTGCACAAAAAAATCAGTCAATAATTTGTCGCCATCGGTGAATTATTCTGAAAAAAACATTGTGAAAAACATACATCGCGAGCATATAACGAAAAGTGGCCAAGTAAAGGGAGATCCCTGTCCCAAAGCAGACTTAAACTGAAGTCCTTCGCATGGATACAAACTCACAACTTCGAAAGTAAGAAATTTTTTATGAATGCAAAATAAAATATACTTTTTTCACATATTCTAACTTGCGAAACAACGAGAATGCGTCCATTCAAAAATCCTCAATCTTCGTAAAACAAGAACTTTGAAAACTTGGATAGCTGAAATAAGCTATTTGTAATAGAAATAAGAAAACTTTTTTTAAAAATATAAGTATATAGAATAATTAATAGTACAGATATAATAAAAAATATTAAAAAAACATCGTGAAAAACATATATCGCGAGCATATAACGAAAAATGGTCAAGGAATAGGAGATCTCTGTCCGTTGACATACTTAAACTGAAGTCCTTTGCATGGATACAAACTTACAACTTCGAAAGTAAGAATTTATTAAAATAAAACACACTTTTTTTTAAATATTTTAACTTGCGAAACAACGAGAATGCGTCCTTGCATCTACCAAAAAACAAGAACTTTGACTATGCAATTTTTCGACGTATGCTTACTATATGGATTTATTGTGTTCAAGTTTAATTTGCAGAAGCCCATTAAAATTTTAATTATTTAAATCGAAAAAATTAATACATCAAATTATAACCCATATTTACATCCATTAACTGTCCTCTTACGGTATTAGACACTCGGTTACCTGAGCCAACACTGTTGTTCCTAACGTATTAATATTTATTATTATTTTATAACCCTAAGATGTATTTTGCAGTATAATCAACACTAATTAATAACTGTTGGTAGATTGTATTATTATTTTTGTCTTAAAAAGCAATATTGTTACGAATTTGTATGGGGAGCGTAGTCTGCATTTAATGTAGGCACATCTGTGTGCTTCCAATTTTTAGCAATGTCCAAATCAACACTTTGCGATTCACCACAAATTGATCTGTAGATCACATTGGGCCTCTTCTTAAAATGAACTATCCATCCATTGTATGCAATAAATCCTTCAATATTTAGTCGATTGTACCCCCGACGGAAATATTACTGCCCTGCGCACTTACGAACCATTCTTTTAAAATCTCCTCCATTTTTTCGTACTTCGACGCTTTGATGTGCATACGTTTTTTCGCCCCGGGTCCATATTGAATAACGCTCTTTTCAATAGATTCACGGTTTTTGATGATTGTGGCCAAAGTAGTAATGTGTATTCCTAAATTTCGGGCCAGCGAAACGCGTGAGCCAACGTGTATATTCACTTTTTCGAGAATGTCCCTTTCCTCTCGCACTGACAAAGTTTTCCTTTGGTTAGACATTATTCGTTTGAAAGAATGAGGACGTAAAAATGAATAATAATTGAACCGAAAGCAATATGAAATATGTCGCTCGCCAACCAATCACCGTGCGTCGTTCCAAAGATACGGAGTTCGCTCACCAATCACCGAACGCCCTTCTAAAGACATGGAGTTTTCCCTCCAATCACCTTAAGCCGTTCGAATGTCACGACTCAATCATTGTCAAGCGCGCGTAACTCGCATATTTTGAATATTTCGGACGTAAATCGCACGAAAGCAAAACGTAAATGAGGGTTAATAATGTACTGAAATACCCCGGGACTAAAAAAAAATAAACGCAATGCCGGGAAAACGTGAATTCCGGGCACGAAAATAAGGGGTTACACTGTATTTGACTATGTGTTCTTATTGTCATTAACACGATCAACTCATACACCAAACTCAAGAACCAGTTCTCAATATTGCCGTAGTAATGCTTCGAAAATAATAAAAAAATAAAAAACTATTTTTATAAAGTTTTTTAAAAATGGTGAATTTATTAAAAAGTTCTTCTAGGTAAATGTTATTACGCGTGACAGCTGTTTCGCCTTCCATATGTATTATCAAACTGTAGTGAATATATGTATTGTTTTAACCAACTAACCATCACGCGATTTCCCTTCAGGGGTAGGCAGAGAGGACAGACCACCAAACAACTCGGTCTTGGTACACACTCCTTGCTTCACTCACATTCATACATACTCTTCTGTTGTCCCGACTCTAGTATTTGGTTCACTTTATCATGCTATGTCTTTCTTGGTCGTCCCCGGCTTCTTCTTTATTCATCATGACTATCGTTACTTAAAATAATAAAAAATATAGGAATTAGAGGAAAACTTCTAATACTCTTTGAAAATTCTTAAGCAACCGATGCATGAAATTGAAACTACTAAACACTTTAAGCAAAAAAAAGGAAGATTATGGCAGGCGTTCCTCAACATTCTATAATAAGTCCAATTTTGTATGTATCATTTATTAAATATATTTTTAGACATGCAAGGCACTTTGTGTATGCGGATGATACTGCTTTGTTAATTTTTAGTACTGATTTGCAAACATGTATGGACCTTTTACAAAAAGACTACATTGAACTTTTAAAATGGTTTCATGACTGGATTAATTATAAATGCAAAAAAAAAATATTCACATAAGATCCCTAAATGCAAATGTATATATTACATCTGAAATAAAAACACATACATCAGATTGTTTACACAATGGCATTCCTGCATCTTGTACATGCGAAAATTTTGAACTTGTGAAATCATATGTTTATTTAGGTGTCAGTATTGGTTGTTTTTTCAAGTAGGATTTACAAATAAATAAGATCTGTGCACAACTAAGATCAATTGTTAGTAGATTATTTAAATTAAAATTCTTTGTTACAATCTATACACTTATTATTTATACAATTTATTTATCATTAGCGAAATCTGTTATAATGTATGTAATTAAAGCCTGGGGACTTTCTTGAAAAAAAAAACATCCATCTTGTTCAATCAGTACAAAATTCATTGGTTAAATTAATTATTATAAAATTAATAATATTCCAAAATTTTATCAGAGTCTCAAAATTCTTTCAGTTAGATCAATTCTCCTTTACAATATTATATTTCCGCACATTAATAATTTTAATGTAGGATTAATGATTCCTAAGCATAAAAACAAACATGGACGAAGAACTTGAGAATACATGATTCCTAGTTGTATAAATATGTTACCCTCTTAAATAAAAAAATAAAAAATAAAAACTGTATTAAAACTAAACTATCAATAAACACACAGGAAACTTGGCTAGCTGAAAAGAGCTATTTGTATTAGAAATAAGGAAATAACGTTTAAACAAAAAAAAACGTCTGTAAATTTTAAGTTTTAAATAACAAGCTACCGTTAGAAAAACTACAAAAAAGTAGTTTATCGGGACTTCTTGCATTGTATTTTTTTTTTCTTTTGTATAATTAAAAAAATAAAAAAAATCCGCTCTACATGCTCAAACCATGTAATTGTCCTTTTCTCAATCGTAAACTCATTACGCTCATATGAGACTTGCATTATTTACTAATCTCAATATTTTTCACACAGTCATACATGGTTTTAGTACACATGCATTCAGGGAATTCATTTCGAAAGCATTCAGTCTACATTCATATAATAAAATAATATGGTCAATTCTTCCATTTAAATAGATATGTTTTAAAACTTTTCTTAAAGGTTTCGAAATTGATTTCTGACCTCAAACTTTACCCCTTCCCAATCACAGTTTTCTTAAGAAATGATCCTGACGACAGGCGCAATTCCTCCTGAGAAGGGTGGCTGGAACAAGAATCTACCTGGCACTGTTACAGAAGGACTTCCCGGGTGTCCTGGCGAAGTTAGTATTTCTCCTCGTCCCAATTGGTTATATATGAAGTACGGACGAGCAGAGCAGAGCCACCATATTTATAAGAGCCACTTTCGTCAACCGTAAGTATAATGTACTAATCAATCTGGGATATGTATTTCTACTAACGTCCTTCTAAGTTAACGCTATTTAGGAACACTTGAGAGTTTAGAATCATTGACAACCTTAGATTCGTTCAACTAAAAAATTAGTGTCCTTGACGTGCACCCTGAAGGAGTAACCATAAGTTACTTGTACCGAGGTGGAAAAGTGGTGGGTCACCTCAACTGACCTTAAACTACATGAAAATTGAACAGCATTCTTACGAGAGGGTTTAGCAGAATCTATTGGGAGTCATCGTCTCATGAATTCATCCTTCCTCTGCCACTTCTATGCTTCACTGCCATTCATCAGAGTTGGTATCATCACTTCATTGTGGACTGCTGGCCTTACTTTATTGGATAACGCATTCTATAAATATATTAATGATCTTTTTCTATATTGTGTATTGTATGTGTTACAATGCATCTTGTTTTATAAATATGTTATGTATTAATTGATGGGATAAAGCAACAGCGCGTTGTGTCCAATTTCATGGTAATTCGATTACCGCGTTTGAAACCCTTTCCCAAAATTAATGTAATTTGTGAATTAATTTGTTTATTCATCAACATCGATACAACTTGATGTAGCTTTAAATAGAAATTTCACATTTCACACATTTGTGCACCATGCTGTCGATTGGTATAATGATGATATTAAATAGATTAGTAATTTCAGAAATATATATTTATAAACTAATAATTCTTGCATTAAGCGGAACATACTTAAAAGTGTGATCTAAAAGTGGTGTTAGGAAAATAATATCGTCAACTTAAATAAGACATGTGGCCTTCTCGACTCCAGAAAAGCAAATTAAGTTGATTATTCGTTTAAGAAAGAAATTCGCTGTATGAATAAGTGTTAAAATTTTTACCCAAAATAGGTGATAATTGACCTTGCTTCAGACACGCTAAGTACCCTCACACCACACTTTAATCGGTTTATCTTTTTGGTGGATTCTTGTGAGTTGAGTATGTATACGAATAGCTGCAACCTTATTGCAAATCTAACAATAGAAATAAACATTGAAAGAGGTGTATTGAAGAATCACAGCAATGACATTTTTTGAGGAAACGAATACACATTTAGACTGTAGAGTTCAGTTAAGGGGGAGAGGGACGTCGGAGAGTTATTTTGTATTAATTAATTAACACGATAAACATAATGTTTTTAAATAGAAACATATTTATTAAATATTTTACAAATTTACATAGGCTTGCATTTATCAAAATCTAATAAGAAATATTACTTTTTTCTGAGCATCCCATTGTATGTTTTACAAATTATTTAAAATACAAATATGATTTTTAAAGTGGAGAAAATTATGTTTAATTATTTATCGTTGCGTTTTTGTAAATAAACGTAACCAAAGATTTGTAATCCGCATTACAAAAAAAAAATACAATGTGTTTTTTTTCGTGGTGCTATTTGTCAGCAGTAGTTGTCTCGGCGGCGATTCATTTTGGAAAGACTGGATGAAGGCCAAACAAGGGGTAGAAGGTCGCAAAGGAGACACACAATCGCACACATTATTGAAGGTAGGTACTGGTAAACTCGTCTGAACATTACCTTTAACTCATCAAAACGGTGTGTAGGGGTAAATATATCTTTTTATTTTGTCGTTAATGGGGCACTTTTGAAATCAGTGTCGAATTTTACGTAAAAGTATTTTTCATTTCTGTACATAATGTTATACGAATAGGTAAGATACTTTGGCATAATTAAATCTGACTCTGAGCAGAATAATATCAATGGTTTCCTAAATTACATTTGTTTTTAGCATTTTATTTGAAACCACAAGGTTAGAGCTGTGCATAAGGTAAACTTTTTTTTTGGCAAATCTTATGTTACAATTCTAATTAAAAAGTAGTTCTCGTAATGAGATTACGAAGGAACCAACTGCACTCTCTGGCCCGTATTTCGACGTGAAACATTAGTAATTGAATTACAAGCACGATAATTATTCATCCCAAAATTCACACGGACCAGCCGGCTTCTTAAATGTTGAACCATATAATTAATTGTCTATTTGAATGATTATTCACTTGTTATCTGAGTTCATCGTGTGGTAAGTTCATAATTCGGCTATTGCTGCTATTTGTGATGAAAATAGTATTGCACGCAACATTTTATTCGTGAAATCGTTTACATATTTCACAAATCTAATTGTTGCAATAAAATTAATCTGTTGCACTAAATTGGTTCTCACAAAAAAAATTTTAGAAGATTTTTAACATTCGAAATCAATTTCCATACTCATGTTCTCACCGTGGAAATACTTGTGTATGTACCGATGTATTTATGAATGGGAGATGTATACCTTTTGCTAGAGGCGTGCATTCTATAGAGGCACATAAGCACTGTCTACCCCACCTTACTCAAATGCAAATAGAAATTATATTAAAACATATTAGATTATCCAGCCAATATTGTATTTGGTGTACCACAAGGAAATTGTTCAATATATACATTAATGACCTATGTAACAGTAACCTTGCCGATCACATCATCACCTTTGCTGATGATATAGTATTGATTTATGAAGGCAAAACCTGGAACGAAGTTCATAGTAAAGCAGAAATTGGTATAAACAAGGTTATGCAATGGTTAGACAATAACCTCCTTACTCTCAATACGGATAAAACTAAATTCATACGTTTCAGTGCAATGCAAGCGGGACAACCCAAAGATGTGCTAAATATTACTGCTCACCTTTGTAATGAAATAAATACTTGTACTTGCAATAACTTAGAATGCGTGGATAGTGTAAAATATTTAGAAATCATTATTGATAAATTCCTGAGATGGGAAGAACACTTCATCTCAATTGCCACAAAAGTCAGAAAACTCACCTTTTCATAACTATTAGAAACATTCTAAATGTAAAAGATCTAAAATCAATATATTATGCCATGTGTACTTCTTTACTTGAATATGCATCCCTAGGATGGGGCGGTTGTGGTAAAACAATTTTGGACCCCCTGGCAAAAGCGCAGAAATCCCTAATAAGAGTCATCCTTGAACAACCCTCCAGGTACCCCAGTGATGAATTATTCAAAAAAATGCAAGTTCTTGATGTCAGACAACTGTATATCAGGAAAATTGTATTACACACACATAAACAACGTCACCACTACCCATCTATCGAGCACTATCACGACATCAGACACTCAAGAAGTAATCCAATAGTTTCAACAAAAACCATGACATCCCTTGCTCAAAGACAATTTTCATACTTGGGACCAAAATTATTCAACATAATACCCGATACATGGAAAATGAAAAGTACAAACGTCCTGCGTAAACTGATCAATGTATGACTTCTCGATTTAGGGAGTGTCAAAAGCGAACATATGCTCATTAATATATATGTACAATTTCAATAAAACCTTCTTATGTAATTCATTACTACTATACATTAATCAAAAAAAAATCCATATCATACTTTAATCTTGCATACTTTAAACTTTTATACTTTACACTTTGAACTTTTACATCTCATATGTAATTCATTATTACTCCACACTAAATTTAAAAAAAAGCATATCATACTTAATCTCTTATTTTTCAAAATTTTGTACTTTATATTTTATACTTGTACATCTCAATTGTAATTCATTATCACTTTGCACTAATTTAAAAGTGCATATCATACTTTAGTATCTTATACTTTAAACTTTTACTCTCACTATACACTTTTACATCTCATATGTAATTTATTATTTCTCTACAGTAAACTAAAAGATGCATATCACACCTTTAACTTATATTCCTTAAACTTTTATACTTTATATTTTAAACTTTTACATCTCATTTGTAATTCATTATTATTCTACACAAATTAAAAAAATGTAACATAGTTAAAAAAAAAAAAAACACCACTTTTTTTTCTTAAATTTACTTGATGGATTGTTTTATATTCTTCCATGTATATGTATATTAATATGAACTAATAAAGTCCTTAAATGGGATTTGCTCCTAGTTGGACAGTCAAAGCCTTCTAAAATATTTCTGTAAAATAATGTGTGCTTCAAATAAATATTATTATTATTATTATTATTATTATGATTATTATTATTATTATTAGTATCATTATTATTATTATTATTATTATTATTATTATTAGTATTATTATTATTATTATTATTATTATTATTATTATTATTATTATTATTATCATTATTATTATTATTATTATTAGTATTATTATTATCATTATTATTATGATTATTATTATTATTATTATTATTATTATTATCATTATTATTATGATTATTATTATTATTATTATTATTATTATTATTATTATTGTAAGAAATCAATCTACGCTTTCAAAAATACGTTCCATCGCCGCGCCCCACCAACCGCCCTATTATACCTATCAAATCGGGAACTAAGTATGCAAAAGGAAGCCCACGTCGTTTTCAAATGTCGACTGTATTCTACACAAAAATATACATATGTGAGCAATGCGCATTTAAGGGAAGACTCGTTCGTGATTGCATCGAAAAAAGCCGTGCCTTTCTGTACAAATCACAAATTCAGCAATCAGTGCCATCTGCTGGTACCTTTATTAATTAGTTTTAACTTAATTAATGAAATGATTATTACTTCTTCAATAAACTCAAAATTCACTCTGTGGCATCATTTTACAAAAGTGAGGAAAAAATATTTGCCGGTTGAACAAAATAATTTAACACTAATTAATTCGCTGTTTTTCCCACTGCCTACTCTAATTAAAAACATATAAGAAAACTGATTTGGTGCGTAAAAGAAATTCTAGAAGCATCGGTAATTATAATATGACGCCTGACTTACAACTATTACGCGCCTAATTATACCTGTATGTTTTAGCTGCATTAGCCCACTCTCAGATGCTGTGAGAGTAAGTCGCGAGCAACATCGAATGATATTTTGTGAGAAAATTGACACATTCCTCCAATTATTTCCTTATTCAATTTATATTCAGAATGTTAATTTACGATAGGCAAGGAGTAATTTCGACGCTAAAATGAAATAATGTATTAAGCTGTTAAGTGAAGTCATCTTGGAAAATAATAACTTTGTTGTGAATTATTTGAAATTGAATACAATAACTTTGTAAATGTAGTAAAACCTATAATTATTTGGATATGCATTAATAATTATTTTAATATTTTAATCATTGAAGAAGATAATATTAACACATCCCAAATGAACCACGAAACCGAAAAAACAACAGAAATTAAAAAGATTTCAGTCGCACCTTAATTTCTTTTTTAATTTCTGTTGTTTTTTCGGTTTCGTGGTTCATTTGGGATGTGTTAATTTTATCTTCTTCAATGATTAAAATATTACAATGAGGTTTACAAACTTCAATAAGTTATAAAAAATAAATTGAATTATTTTAATGTTTGCCTTGATGAAATCACGAATAGTGTTGAAACTGGTTGACATACGAGAAAGTAAAATATCTAATAATTTTATTTTTTATATCTCTATATTCAATTAAAGGAATAAAATCAAATAATATGTAAATAATATTATGTACTACAAGTAATTGAATTTCCTTCAACCCAGGTGTTAAAAAAATACTTTTTTTTACATAATGCAATATTTACATTTCCCATCTTACCAGACATCTCTTCTGAGACGAAGAAGCACACTTTTTGGGCTCCAACGTCATTTAAATTATGAATTTTTCTCTTTGGAGATGTAATTTTGTTTGTTCCTTTTTTTATCCCGTGGTTTTTGGTAGTATTAATCTTGTTTGAATATATAGATAAAAGCAACAATAATTCTTCAATAAAACTCTCCAAATGCAACTTTTACAAACGCTGTACAAGCTCTATCACGAGGCTGGGTTGAATTCAGATCCATTCCAGTGGCGCATTAGAGCTTTTTTTTACATTAACCTGGCCACTGACAGACGGTGCTGAGATGCGAATCACAGCGGAATATCGATTGTTTCTATTTTGCATGACCCATATACCGCTGAACGTGGGTGAATTATAAATGAACTAGGATACATCTCCATTGCAGTCAGTTTATGAATAATTTAGTATTCAGATATGTTTGTAACACCATTTATAGTTTGAAGTTTAAAGTGTGATGATAAGCCAACGAAGAGGAGACAATTGTTATGTTCGTTGTATCGTTAAAAATAATAACATTTTTAACCTGGAAAAATGCTTCAAATGTTGAAAACAAATTGATGTGGTCATTTTCGTTACATAGTCGTAATTTGGGTAAAATAGTCCCACAATTTTCCAATTTGCCGCTTCGTAAATGTGCAACATCGCAAAAACCTTTCCTCAATAAGTTGTTGCATAAGCTGTGCCATTTTTTCAAGCAGCCACATGCCGCAAAAATGACATAACCTTTCGTTAGTTAGCAAGTTAAGTTTTTTTTAATATAACATTTAATCTAGTAATTTCGTTAGGTAGAATTTTACGCTTAGTATAATTTTAGTATCTACCTAAAAGATGTTTTTTTCTGAAAAGCTTGTAGTGTACTCCACACAAGAATTTACCTATGCAAAACTAATAAACTAACTCATTACTAGAAACTCATCATACCTGCTTAAGAAATGGTGAATAAATACATTAATAAAATGATTCGTTAAATAAAATTATGCAATAGTATGATTAAAGAAATTGATTAATCACCAAAAGGCGTGTCTTGTTAGGGATGAAATGATATGTGCTACTCGGTTTAACGTCTTTACTTTTCAAACAAGATAAATGAATTATTATTCACAAAAAAATTTGAAATATTTATAGGTTGGTATCGCCATTTCGATTGGTAATTTTATTATTTTATTACGGCGTAGTTTAATGCTAAGCTTCATAAATGTAAATATCAGATGGCAACCGAATTAGTTCTCTCAGATTTCAGCGCGATGGTAAATGATGGGGTACTTCGGTACCTAATTGATTTTCCATCCGATGTTGCACCGACATTATCTCAAAATTTGATTCTTAAATCGTTATATCAATATTATTTTATGTTGTTAACGCAGGTTACATTATATAGGACGATTCATATGTTATGGCGGAAAATGACAATAATTAATTATAGAAGATATTATTAACAACTCCTAAACCGAAACACGAAACCTGTGCTGTATGCCAACTGAGGTACGGCTATTTAGATTAGATTTTTTTAATGATTACTAATATTATATAGATTAGTTCGGACAGAATATTGTAGTTATAAAAGAGTAGCAGCAAAAAAAATGGAAATGAATTAAGAATGGTATTGACAGTTCTTAGAAGTCGAAGTATGATACCGATAAAAATGTCGGGATGGATTGAGGTAGGCGTAGCTCAGATGGCATAGAGCGCAGGTCTCGGGTAGACCATGAGGTTCTGGTTTCGAATTTCAGATGTTACCGTTATTTTTTTTCTTTTCTGTGTCTTTTTGGTTTCGTGTTTCGATTTGGCAGTTGTTAATATTATCTTTAATTATTAAAAATATATTACAATGTGGTTTATGTGCTTCAATAAGTTATTTCACAAAACAAAAAAATTATAATTATCGTTTTCGCTCCCCGAAATTCTGGTTCAAGCAAATTGTGTTAAGGGGCGAGATACTCATAAAAAAGTACTTCTGATGAATGTCAGAAACCAAACATTATTAAAACTAACTAATTTTTCTATAAGACAGCACACGTGAATTGTAGATACAGAGTACCATAATTTTTGGCGCAGTTAAAAAAGAAGCTAATGAACTTTGAAATTCTTGAATTACTATGTGGTCAAAATATCGAAGGTGTCCCAAACTACAATAATAAGTTATTGGATCTATGTCAGTGCGTTTATACCACTTTAACGTTGCATTAACACAATCTTTGTTTTTAGATCAGTTAATTGTTTTCATTTTTATTACATACAACTTATTTCAGATTACTATTTTATTTTTTTATTTTTTTATTAGAAACACAAACAATATATTTACATAAAAGCATCATACATAATATATCTTATGTATACAATTATGTAAGGATTTCACGAACGCCAAAATAGGCACGTGGCTGTTTTACGATACCCAGTCGAAATCGAGAATCATGTTGATCGTTGTCCTATTTTCCTTAATGTGATAAAACGATCACTTGTGTATATAAAATTCAATCGTGCTTATGCGCCACACTATGCACACAATCTTAAATTACAGAACGTACATTAATAAATTATACATATCTGGCGTGTAAACCTATTTCTCAGGAATGATTTGATATTTAACGAAAGCGAGAGCATTTCCGTGATCTATTAATGACCGATGAGTCCGGCCGCAGTGAAGTCATATTATTAAATTGCCGCCGGCCGTTACGTTAAGTGACCCGACCGCGCAGGGCCGCACCGCGCGGTGCCGCGCCTCGCCGCGCCTCGCCGGACCGCCTCCGGGCGTCTCGCGCTGTATTGAATAATGACTGTGGGATAATAGCTGACAAGTCATTAGTTAAAAAAAACCAATCGAATTTTGTATTATGTTTACACAATGATGTAACACGTATCCTATAATATTATTTTCCTATTTTTAGAATATCACGAAGGGAATATTAAAGGGCCAGTGGTGAAATTTCAGTCATGTTCAAAGAAATAATAAAAATAAAAATTTACGGTATCATGCCGATATTTCGAAAAAAGTAATAATCTAGTAAAAGTATGAAAAGAAAAATAAACAGCAACAGCACGGGAACGATATATCACAAATCCTCAAATTAAGTTAAATCTTATTTATTGTGTTCAAGTTTAATTTGAAGAAACGGAAGTTTTGTTTAAACCACAATTTAATTTAACAAATATCAACATGTTTCAGAAAGCGAAGCTTACCTCATCATTTATAATGATGACAAGAATAGACAAATAATAAACATAGAAAAATAATAACGTAAGATGAGACAAATAACAAATAAACAAAAATTAACAGTAAGTGACGAAATTAGGTAATTAATTAAAAATGTAAAAATAATAGAAAAAAGCATCATCTGGGAGGTTTTGCAGGGACGTATCTTTAATAAGGAATTTGGTATCAGGCAGATTGTAAATACAACTAGGCTCTAATATAATAATATTTGGAACGTCTAGCCAACTATCCCGGTTAAATAAGTCCTGTTTTTAAAACGAAACTCTTCCATAATCACGAATTGTATTCTTAAATTTCTTGGCACTAATCCATAATCAAGTGTGTCTATTCTAAGCTTGAAACTTATTAAAAATCTTTTGTCCGAGACTTGGGTATCGTTTCTGAAACAAATCAGATACAACTTCTCCATACATCGTGACCATAAACCGAATAGTGACCAAGTCAAGATCCCTGTCCAATGGTAGACTAAGTTTGAAGTTCTTTGCATGGATACAAACTCACAGTTTTGTAAGCCAGAATATTTTTTTACGTGCAATGAATGATTGAATGAATCAAAATACACTTTAAATAAAATAAAATATCCTAACATACGAAACTGCGAGCCCTGGATCCACGAAAAATTTCTCAATCTCAATCTGCCAATTAACGGGGAGTTTGACTTGGCGACTTTTCGACGTATGCTTACGATATATAGCAAAATAAAGTGTCTTGTCATCGGTAGTGAAATTACTTTCAACCAGCTGTAATATGACGAATATGTATATGAGAAGGAAGAGCAATAATGGTGACCGGATAATTCAACACACGTATGAATCAGAACACTTTTTAACAGTGATATAAAGTCATCAAAATTACCATAAAAAATAGCCCAAAAACATAATCTTACCTAACCTAATTAATCATTTACTTTTTTAAATGCCTCTTTTTTAATAAAAAAAAATGATTCAATTGATTGGGCCAGTTTAGGTTGGATTAGGTTTGCGGACTAGTTTTTGTAGTACGTACTATTAATGGCTTGCCGTGGAATCAGTAATAATGTAGTTATTTTTGTACCATTTCTCACATCCTAGAAAAAAACTTGCGATGTTGCATAATTCATTAATATTTTATTTTGTAGCACGATTTAGTTATTAAAAATATTCATTTACAACGACCACCAAAATCTGAAAACAAACTTTAATTACACTTATTCTTTATATTTTTAAACATACCCCTTGACTGTGTGCACCTACCCTAATATAACGTAGCCCCGTTTCGGTTCTGCCGTGCAAGTCGGTCTATTGAGAGCAAGTGTCTAGTACATAAAGGCATTGGGTGCATTAAAAGCTATTTCGAAACAATCATGTTCTCTCGCGATGCTCGCTCAGGGCCGCAGCAGAGGATTAATATAAGACGGTAGATCCCGATTACCCGATGCAACCTCCGCACGTGGAAACGCGTCCGGGATTAAAGGTCGCTTACGATTTACCGACTGCCACATAAATTGCGCTTGAGAAGTTCTAGTTAAATTTCTTGCGACAGCTTTAAAGCCGATTTCCATACTTTTATCAGAGTCTCAAAATTCTTTCAGTTAGATCAATTCTGTGGTACAAAATTATATTTCAGCACATAAATAACCCTATATTTAATACAAATAGACTAGAGCACAATTACAACACTCGTCTCAATTTCAATTAAGGATTAATGGTTCCTAAGCATAAAAACAAATATTGACAAAGAACTTTAGAACACATGCTTCCTAGTTGTATAAATATGTTACCCGCTAAAATAAAAAAAAACTGTAATAAAACTAAACCATTAATAAACACATTGAAAACTTGGCTAGCTGAAAGAAGCTATTCGTGTTAGAAATAAGGAAATATTATTTTATTTAAGATTTATTGCTTTCGTTTATGTTTTTATTTTATTTCATTTTTTTTAATATATTTTTGCAGAAATATTTTATAGTAATATTCTTTATAAATATTAATGTTTTAAGCTTGTTACATATGACTTGTATGATTTTATTTTATATATTGTTTTTTAATTTTTTTTTTTAAATGTTTTTATTTTACATATTTTGTAACCTTGTCTGTAAATTTTATGTTTTTGATAACAAGCTCCCATTAGAGAAACTACAAAAAAGTAGGTTATCGGGACTTTTTGAGTTGTATTTTTTTTCTGTTGTAAAATTAAATAAAAAAAAATAAAAAAATTCATTAAGTCGATTGAATCGAGCAATCAACTTCATATACGACAACACGTTTAAAAATAATTATTCGTCTATAATATCAAGAATTTTCTTTATAATCAACATATTGAAGAAAACAAACAAACAATAACGTCAAATATGTGACAATTTATATATTTCAATGCTCCATAGCTCATAATAGTAATACAATAGCGTAACATAAAATTCCAGACAGAAAAGCGGTAAAATGACACATTTCGATAGATTTTAATGTTTCAGAACTAAGAGCTGTTTTTTACTTTATCGTTCACTGCACACTATACACAAAGTAAGATTTAAGACTTCAGTGAAGCAAAATGGCATAACAAATTGAAAAAACCTTTTATTCTAGGATCAACGTCATAATTATGCCAGCAATATGCAAGGCATATTGTATTGTCCCATGTGTTTATTACACTATGACCTTGGTTTTTTACATGAAATGTGCAAGTAAGTGAGTACGTATGTATACGTACTTAGGTCATCACCAATTTGAATTAGCTGTCGTCTCACGATCTCTGTATTGTATTTATATTTTTTGCTTTCAATAGAACCCGACAAAAAACTCCACGATGCATTGCGACGGCGGAGCAGCGGTTTGATTAAATTATAGCGCTGAAGTGTGAATGCCGGGCAAATAATGTCAATTACTTCGGATCGGGCGAGACAAGGGCGGCACTAACGTATTAACCCATAATGCTGTTCATACGTCTGGAAACTATGGAATAACAGAATGAAGTCATGTTAATTTCGTCTGGATTGCGAAAGTGCTTACCTATATATTATCAGAATGCTTATTTTATCTCTTTAAATAAACAGTTGTTTTAAATACCTTCAGAAAATCAAGTTTTATTTAAATTGATAGTAAAAAGATCCCGCACAAAGGGTATTTTTGTAGGCATTGCGTTGGTTAGAATCGATATTCCGGGAAATTTTTCTGTGCTGTGTGTATTTAAAAAAAAATAACCCGGATGCATTTTTACTCCAAGTATGAATGAGCATGTTGAGTGCCTATAATGGATATTACTAATCTACAAGTATTCTTAGTATGTGATTAAAAAAATAAAAACTTTGTTATGTTTAAAGTGTTTTTGCTGGAATTGTTTATGTTATGCCAATTATAAATTTTAAAATGCCGTATAGCAATATTTATCTGCCTTAACAATAGGTAGACAAATACGTATTTAGTAATATTTTATTTTGTTATCAATAATCCTTAAATTATAATATAGGTCACCTGTAATAATAATGAAAATTAAAATCAATGTTTCCCACAGAAAATAAATGAACAGCTTTTGTACTTAGTAAATTGTTTCCAGAAATATACAAATCATTGCTGTTTCATCTTATTAAACATATAAATCCGACTCTGCAAGACCCACCCATCATTGCGAACTTTCAGAACCTTATTGAGAACTAAACCATTTTATAATGCCAGATAGCTCACATTTCGTGGGCGTATTTTTTCCACTGCTGGTTCTTAAAAGCCTTTTTACGAGGAATGGCATAATAATGCATAAAATCTTGTGCAAACGTACAATAATTATTGTATAAAATGCAATCACACCTTTAAAAAAAATCTTGTTTATCCATAAACATTAATCTAAAGATTTTAGGTCTCTGCATTTTTTAAATAATAAATTAAAAAGTTTTCCCGACACCATCCAAAATTGATTTTGTATGATCTTGAAAACATAAAAAAAGTATTATAATTACAACTTTAAAATTCGTATTGGTAATTCACGATAGCTATGTATGTCGGTTTCGGTGATATCTCAGTGGTGTGGAGTTTAGAGCATTCGCTCCGTTAACGTTTTTTTCTCGTGTGATTTTCTCATCAGATGTCTACGCAATACTCACTTGCACTTGCCTAGCCAATGTAAAAGTGGCCTAAAGTGAACGGACTTGCTTTCGAAGCAAATAAAATGTAATCTGTCATTTCTTCGCCGAGCTGGCCAGAAAATGGCGCAACGCATTGTACTATTTAAATCACGATTACGACCTGCAATCGCTTCGGAATCCACGTAGTATATTTGAACTATTCTGTGGTCATATGTCAATTACTTACAACAAAAATTTATAAACGTTGGAGAGCTCACACTTAAAAAAAATATACAAGATAGATGTGACACCTCATGAGAGTTACTATTATGTGTACACTTGGCGACGCTATAATAATAATAATAATAATAATAATAATAAAAATAATAATAGTTGGATGAATTGTATAGCACCGTTTTTGTGAAAAATCACCTCAAGAGCGCTGTACAAATATTTCTTAACTAACTATGTACAAACAGATACAGAAAAACATACTTACCTGGCAGGTCACTTCAGATGAACACATTTTTAGAAACATTTATTTATAGAGACGAAAGTTTTACATGGTTAAGATATGGTTAAGGCTATAAGATGGCTTGATGGGTGAATAGGGCAGTAAGAAGAGATTAAAATAGGGCGTAAAGATGAATGCTGATAGAACATGCATATCGTTTTACATAAGAATTTGTAAGTGAAATTACTCGTCTCATTAATCCTACTTACGCATACCGTTAATAATTATTAAAAATTCGATACAGGCCAATGAATTAATATAAATATATGAATAATAAATCAATATATTTACGTATATATAAATATATCATGTATATAATAGTGATGAAACTATATACAAAAACCATAGAAAGAGAGATGATTTACATTTTTCATAAATGGAAAGAAATTAGAGAGGGTCATGAAAACCTACCAGATTTCTTCCTGGAATTGTTTTACTATAATCAATATACGTATACATATAAATAAAAGTGTTTGTGGGTGGGTGTGTATGTTTGTTTTTATTCAAATCTACAGTTTTTTCCGAGATTGATGATATTTTGCACATTTGACCTTCAAAACAAAAAAGGTTGCCGGTTACATGAGATTTCGTAATACTACCCCCCCTCCCTCTATCCCACCTATTAAAGCAGAATGTTGGTACTTCTTGATGAAATTTTGCACATTTGACGTTCAAAATATGGTATGGGTAGGGCTAAGACATCGTGACTCCAAAACTTTACTTCAGACCATTCGTAACCCTGGGTAACGCCGGGTACTTCAGCTAGTACAATATGATGGTAATAACACAATATTCCATTATATTAAAACACACTCAGGGGAAGGGTATACAATATGAGAAAATTATTTGTTTTAACATGCTAACTAACACCTCTATCATAGGTCACCCCAAGCAGTTCGCTACATTTGGTGATTTAGTAGAGGGCCGGTTGAGGGGGACCCCTTTATCTCTCTAACCGGACTTTATCGACCCATCGCCTTGTACCGCAACGGGAGTGATGGGTTAATACTTCCGTCACTCCTGGACGCACTGACTCCCTAGATTCCTACCCAACCTCATACTTTTTTCCTTCCCAAAACTTCCTCTTACTCTTTTCCTTAAAAAACACACTCCACGCAACATCCCCAAAGATGACTTAATTTTTCCCCCGCGCGGAGATAATGTTAAAAAATATAATTTATTTCATTTTTTGAAAGCCGATGATTGAAAACAATAATGGAACCCGTCTAATAATCGCACAAAAAACTTTATAAAACGAAAATTCACTATTAAAGAAAAAAATTGTTGCTTAAAACGCAGCCATAAATACACATTGTTTTCCAATAGGACGGAAAAAAGCAATATTAGCAATGAAAACGATAAAAATGTAACTAACAAATTTTAACCGAATGAAACTTCAGAGGTTAGTTACCTAGGATATTTTCTGCTGCTGTGGTTGCTATATGGGAATTAAATGAAGAAAATATTAACAATTCTAAGAAATCGAAACATGATACCGATAAAAATGACAAAACGGAATGGGGTAGTAATAGCTCAGCGGATTAGAGCGCGGGTCTCACATAGACTAGGAGGTCCTGGGTTCGAGTTACAGTTGCTACTGTTACGTTTTTCTTTTTCATGTCTTTTCGGTTTCATGTTTCATTTTGAGAGTAGTTTTTTTTTCAATATAATTATTATTATAACTGTAAAAATACATAGGTCTAGGATTATATTTTAGCAATGTGAAATTTAGTTTATTCCGTAACACACTATATCATATTGTTTCAGCTTCGTTGTTATTTCAATACACTTTCGAACCGCGTGATTGAAGTGTCAAGGATCGCAATAAATCGCGAATCCCAATTACTCGCATGAGGATGAACACTCCAATTGGTGTGCGGCAGAATCCTATCTGAACAATGTTACTGCTGTAACTAACGCTTGTTAGTATCAGTAATAATGACATTTTCATGTTTATACTTTTTTACGGTAACTCCACACAGGAGACTCTGAAGGAAACAATTTCCCTCAAGGCCTATATTGTCTTTGGGGATACTGCGTGGAGGGTATTTTAGAGGATAGGAAGGAGTGAACCTGGGTCTTGAAGAGACCCATATTGTAGGATGGAGGAAACACAGAGGCCGGCAGAACATTCCACAGCCGAGCTGTTGAACTCGGGAACGAGTCGTAAAACCGACCCGTTCTCATGTGACAAATGTCGACTGTGTTCGAATGTTGGGCATGCGTATGACGTGTTTACGTGCGTATGGCGTATTTGTTTTGATGCCGAAGGAATGAATGACGCTAGAATTCCTCAGAGAATCTTCCATTAAAATACCGGTAAAACAAGGACAGCATTTCCACCTGACGTCTGTGCTCCAAAGATTGCATTCCGTTTGAAACGGACCGCCCGTTTCTGCACAGAGTGTACAAGTGTTTTTTTCAGATATTTTGGGATTCTGTACAGTAGGGGCACTTGCGATTTGTACAGGGTCATCAGTTGTGCACTATTGAAGTATCTCCGGGCAATGTACAATACGCCCAGCTTCCGAGAGGCTAACTTTACTCTGGCTTTAGTAAAAGGCATAATTTTATAATAATAATTTAATTTAATAATAACCTTAATTTAATAATAATGGTTTAACAATCTGTGATTGCCAACCCCATAAAATATATATAAAAGAGTCGATTTGTGAACTAACAAAATGGTTATATCCATCCACTGAAACCTAATTTTGTGGTATTTTCTTACTTTTCTTCAAACATTGAAGAAAATAACATTAACAGATTTCATTTGAGATCTGTATTTTTTTATGCAATGATTAAATATTTTAATGGGATTTATAAGCATTCATTAGTTATTCCAATGAATTGAGTAATCTTTTCTTCACCAGCGGAATAAACAACAAAGGGGCGACTTTTCATACGTTAAATAAAATACGATTTCCTCGCTAGGTTCTCACCGCATTTACCCTCTGAAATATTTCAAAAAATCTATGCAACAGATCTGTGAGGACGTAGCGCTATTTTGGTTTTTTTTTTCGCTTAACGATTTCTTCCTTAACTGCGAAATTCCATAGAAAAATAGTGAAAAAATTGAAATTTTAATTTCTTATCAATCAGTTGCAGGCAACTAATTGATGTTTGAATAAAAAATATATGCTTTTGAATATAAATTACCTTTGAATTATTGAAAAAAAAATCCTCCTACAAATTTCTCTGCTCCTGGTAAGAATCCATAAAATTATTATTTCATATGAAAGTTAACACCATTTGGATAGACGAAAAATATAAAATAAAACAACGATATCAACCGCGAAATATGCAAATTATAAAACGGAGTTATATAAATTAAAATTTTATAAGAAAAAAAAAAGATTTTTTTCATGCAATATATTTTTCGTAACCTTGAAAATAATCATCCATTATTGATTCGCATTTTGTGGGTATCTCATATGAATAAAAATCTGGTAGGTATATCCGAGACTCTATTCCGATTGCAATTTAGTTCGGGATGAAATTTTGCAATCATCATAAGGATAGCAGCCAATAATATGGGATTTATAAAAATGGAGGATAATATTAACAAAATCTTGAACTTGAAGTATGATTCGGTGTAAATGGCGTAAATTAAACTGGTATCATTAGCTAAGTTGGTTAAGCGGTTACCCCGGATATGTAGAGGTCCTGGGTTCCAGTCCCAGATGCGAGTGAAATCTTTTTTATTTTCTGTTGTTTTTTTTCGGTTTCATGGTTCATTTGGGATGTGTTAATATTATCTTCTTCAATGATAAAATATTACAGTGAGGTTTACAAACTTCAATAAGTTATAAAAAATAAATTGAAAAATTAGTACCTACCCAGTAATAATTTTCATATAAATTCAAAAGCCTAAAATATTCTCTCTACAGTGGCAGCACTTTTGCCTAATGAGCAGGGTGGTTCAATATAAAGTACTCAAATAACAAAAAAAGGTTAAAAAAATAATCAATAAAATTGGTGTTATCGATTTTTTAAATATTTTTCTGTAAATAACATCGGTTAAGTGCCAACCTTTTGAAATCACGAACGCCAAAGCTCCTTTCGTAATAAAGTATTATTCGTAATGTAAAACGTATTGAAAAAAAAACTTAGTTTTAAACATATAACTCGGCAACATGATCGATCATCACGACCGCCCTACTTGATTTTATGAAAAAATTAATATAAAATCAAAATTTATTAATATTATAAAAAAATTAATGTATAATATATCGAATGGTCTCCTTTGAACCACTCCTTAAACAAAGAAGAATTTTGTAGGAAACTGAATCGAATTCGGAGAACTCGCGAACAATGCCAGATTTATGTTTTTAAAGTGGAATTAATACAAATTCGATGGAAATTCGAAATTTTTACGTGAATACTCGGTAATTTTAATTCTCACTGCCAGATGTCTCCTATAAAAGTATCGCATACCAATATTTTATTAGAGAATGTAATTTTTTCTTGATTTTAGAAATGTCAAAAGATTGATCGAATCTTGCAGCACTATTTTCAGGAAAAGTGACAATTACCATGGATTATTATCCTTCCGCAATCTTCTTTCTACGTTATTTTCCAAACATTTTATCGGCCTATAGATCATAATACGCTACCGCGCGGTCTGCGATTCGAAGCGATCTCGTCGACGAAAAATTATAACAAATTATTTTTAATGAATATTGAGCACCGGAACTGCAGTTAAGCAAGAAGTCTCTAAGCCTAGGGAAAAAACTAAGAAAATATCCTTAAAAAAAGGTAATTTGCGCTCCAGGTGATAGAATGCCCGATATAAATAAAATGTTAAGTCATTTTAACTTTCACCCTATGAAATAAACAATAGAATAGATATGGTGAGAACCCGGTATTTCTCTTTTCACTATCCCTTTCGTACGCATACCTATATTATGCATTATACTATATTTAAAAAAAATGTTAATCATAATTTAGATACATGTTTTTTAATATACTTATTTCATTTTTTTTATAACGTTTCGTTTTTATTGAAAGCCGTCAAATTTTAGGAAATATGTATATATATAAAAAAATGAAATCACTTCGATTAAAAACTGATGATAAATAATGTAAAAGACATTACTAGTGTAATAACACACCGCACTTGGTTTCTAAGTATACGATACTAGTAGGAGTGGAAGATACTCTCAGTATCGCCCTGGTGAAAGACCACCATTCAGAATTGAAACGTTGTTTGAAATGGCTTTTAGCCATGTTTGGTGACCAGATCTGAATAGCCAGGTATTTCCTCACCTACCTCTTCCCCTTCTCCTTCTCCTCCACAATACCTTCAACCTCACAAAATTCCTCAATTAGGAATGCCATAGTCTCACTGGCTCTAGACGGCTGGGAGCAGTTTGGGACTAGTGTGCGGTATTCATATAAAAAAAGGAGTACAGTTCCCCAAAGTTGCTCCGAGATGCAGCCTGTATGGGAAGATTTTCCCGATGATAGTCAGCCTCTGATAATAAAAAGAAAATGAGAAGGAAAAGTGTGATATTCCCCAACAATTACAATGAATCCATTTACACTGTCACTAGACGACGCTATTATTTTTTCAGATTCCGACGGTTCCCTATATTAGTTACTAAATCTACCATAAAACATTGCCACACGTCCCTGATAGGTAATTTGGAGGATGTAAAATAAAAAATATAAAAATCCATAACTTCCTAACCAATCATAACAACGTTTCCCCCCGTGGTAGGCAGAAGGGTACATATTCCTTGCTTCATCTGCATTCATACATCGTTTCATACATACTTCTCTGTTATATTGACTTTGATATGGACCAACTCAAGTATTTGGTTCACTTGATCGTGACATTTCTTCTTCCTCGGGCGTCCCCGACTTCTTCTATCATTCACAGCAAAATCTCTCAAAGGGATGAAAGTAGGAGCATGTTGCAATATCAACATGGAGTAAATTCAGCTATGCTCCATTACTTCATCTCACAGATGCATTAAAATCAGGTGTTTTACCGTTTGATTGATGAACGCAGCACCCGAGGCAAATTAAAGTAATTTTTGTGTTTACTTATGAAATGCTTTTTGAAATGAATGATCGCATTCATCATGATATTAATCCAGCGGCATGGCCTAGAAGTCTAGAGGTAATGCGCCTGCTCTGAAATTATGAGGTCATTGATTTCTTGACCGCTCGTGAAAAAACGTACGAAAATACAGGTACTCGGTTCATTCCGAGGATTGCAATTTGGCCGTTCGCAAAGAATATCTATTGCTTTTTTTTTAAAAGGGGTGGAACGTGTAGTTAATAAATCACAGGATTATAGTTGATACAAATCTGTATAGTACAATTTAAAAGGATATTCAATATTGTTCATTATTATTTTCAATTTCGTTCTGCAGAAAGCGCCTAGTCCATGATACCTTGTTCACGATATTTGTTTACAATAACGAGAGGAATATTTTGGTTTATGATGTTTCCGTTATAAAGTAATATGTAATCACTAATTTGTAATGACGAATAATAACTGACGACGTCCGTGGTGAAGCGGTTAACAACCTCGACCATGAATCCGGAGGTCGCGGGTTCCGATACCGGCGTGCTTAAAATACTTTTATTTTATTTCATTAATATATCGTCCCATTAGAGGAAAAATTCACTATGTCTTATAGTACTTGTAAGACACTTAACGAGTTTTACCTCTAAGGGGACGATATACATGTATATATGTACCTAATTTTATCTTTAATTAATATCTAATAAATGATATTCTTGCGGCACGTTTCCGAGAGCTACATATTATCAGTATCGCCCTGGTAAATAGCAACCATTCAGAATATAAACATTGCTTGAAATGGCTTTAGCCATATTCATTGACGAAATCTGGATAGCCAGGTAATTCTCTACCTTCCTAATAATAAAAATAATATCGTCTTCCTCTCCTCATTCCCTTTAGCCTCACAACATACCATAATAGGGTATGCCATAGTCTCACTGGCTCCGGTTATCATTGACACTTGTACGGAATTCGCATTAAAAAAGTACTTCCTTATAGCATCTAATTTTTGAAAGGTTATTTCTTCTATTCATTAATATCGTATATGTTTAATTTAATTAATTTATTTTATAAACGTACTGTTTCAAATATTTACAACATAAAATAATTAATATGAATTTTTTAAATAAGAAAACCTTCATGCCATTTTCCACTGGTTTATTCCACACTGGACTGGTTTCACCTTACAACAAGCATCTTCAAACTGGATGCCCATTGTAAAATGAAACCAGTCTGGTCTGAAATAAACAGGTAGAAAAAAGTTTAAAAATGGTTCTTAATCAAAAATTTAAAATAAAAATAAATTATACATTTTCAAAATTACAAGTTATAACATAATTATTGATTTTCAACTTCCTAAGCATTAAAGTAAGTACTTGATTTCATAATATAAATATATTGTTGTTGGATTTGTGAATACGTCTTATACTATAGATGTACCGACTATCATATGTTTTACACCTTTTCACTATAATTATTTAAATTTTATAACCAAAATATGTAAGACCCCCGAAGGGCGTATACAATATAATAAATAAATAAATAATTTGAATAAAACGTAATCTTTCTGAAATGGGTACATCCATTGCTCTATTAGATGTAACATTGCATTTAGTTCTGCTAATCTATGAGATTTCCTGATAGAAAACACTAAATTAGTACCTAACCAATCGAGAACAAAGCAAAACAATACATGTGTAATACATAAACATAGCAAATGAAAACAAGTCCAACGGTGAACCATGCCACCAAAGGATTAATGGACTGTTAAAAGGTCACACTTGTTGCTCTCTGCTCAGCGATTCCCATCAAAATGAAAGACCTGAATAACGCAAATGGTGTTATGGAATTGTAATAAACAAGATGAATTAATCAAGCCATAAATTTGGCATCGATTTTAACATGTCTTAATATCAACCATTATTATTAATGTGATTTGGTAATCCCGCATTTACATTTATTAGCATCTTAAAACTTAATTACGCAATCTCCTTGTATTTTAATCGATGTTTGGGTAATAAAACGACTTTAAACATTTTTAAACAGCAATTGTGGTTAGGGTAAAAACATTACTGATAAAAAAGGCTTTAAAACCCTCCCTTGCCGGTGCTATCAAGCCATTTGTTATCTCTCTATTTAATTTAACATATCTGTAAATACAATAATACAGTATTTATATTGTAGGTATGAATTACAGCTATCCGTTTATATATTGGATAAAATAATTCAAATTTATAAATATTTATCGAACGTAACAGTAAAAAATGCTTTGTCGAAAAATCGGGAAAAAAAATTATTTTAATAAGTATGTCCGCGTCCACTTGTCGAGTGGTGTGGCAGTGAGCGATAAGAGTACGGGGTTTCGCTCACCGTGCCACGTTGCGCGGTTGTCAGTAGTAGCCGGCGGTCTGCCCGCTGTAATAGATGTATTATGCGTTTTATACGAGGCCGATGTTTTTTTCTCGTTTTCAGCACTTATAGACAATATTTTACTTATTAACATTCGAGTATGTACTATTAATAAAATGATTTATTAAATTAAATGTTAACTATTCATTTTATTCCGTCATAAAAATTACAAAGTAGTAAATTTATATCGTGTACAGTACCGGAGTTCCAGGGATTTTCTAGCACCGTAAGAGAAGGGTTAAAAAAAGTCGATTGTCTTTAAAAAGTGAACACGATTAAATGTTTTAACTGCTCCCAACTATCTCGATATATGTATTTTATGAGGGTAAAGGGACTGGGAATGGGAAGGAGGGAGAGAAGATGAAGGTGGAGAAGTATCCGGTTATTTAGTTCTGGCTAATAAACACGGTTAAAGTTGTTACAAGCAACGTTTCAATTCTGAATGGTGGACCTTCACCATGGCGATACTTTGAGTAAGTATCTACCACTGTGGAACAATAGAAACAAAATGTTATTTTTTGACAAACATATCGTTAATAAGTCCAATAAGTCAGACTGAATGGAATACTTGATATTTTCTATCTGACATAGCCAAACGTGATTGAGCAGTAGTTGTTTATCTTGCCAACCAAACCGAAAGCATCACGTACTTTACCGACACCTGTTGAAAGTCAATCAAAGTAAACGATAAAATATTATTATTGGTTGAAGAAGATAATATTAACACATCCCAAATGAACCACGAAACCGAAAAAACAACAGAAATTAAAAAGATTTCAGTCGCATCTGGGACTCGAACCCAGGACCTCTACCTATCCGGGGTAACCGCTTAACCAACTTAGCTAATGAGACCAGTTCGATTTACGCCATGTCCCAGATGCGACTGAAATCTTTTTATTTTCTGTTGTTTTTTTCGGTTTCGTGGTTCATTTGGGGTGTGTTAATATTATCTTCTTCAATCATTAAAATATTACAATGAGGTTTACAAACTTCAATCAGTTATAAAAAAATAAATTGAATATTATTATTGGTGTTTGATATTGGGCCATCATTTCGATTCAGTAACTTCAAAAAAGAAAGTTAAATAAATATTAATAAAAAAAATGAATAAGTTATATTATATTATAATAAATTAATAAAAAAAACGCATTCACACAAAGAGTTGGTACAAGATTATCACAAGAAGGGTAACTATAAAGCAGAACTCTTTTTATCTAATACAGGATACCCTAGCACATATGGCGACCGATAAATCAACACATATGTATATGAATCGGCACACTTTTTAAAAGTGATATAGTCACTAATATAATCAATAATAATGTAAAAAAAACCAATGATAATATAAAAAAAAAACTCGCCGAAAACCTAACCTAACCTAACCCACTTAATTTTTTTTAAAATTATTTATATTTAATAGTTTCTTTAAACGATTGGTATTTACTTTGTGGCGTCATTGTTAATAAATGAATTTAAAAAATATGCTTTGTATTTACCACTTTATTAATATACACAGATATCTACATGGTTCGAAAGCGATGATTTCTTATTATTATTCAATAATATATATTAGTTAATTATTATAATATATATTACTGATGAAGAAAGCATTGCTTTCGAACCATGTGATATCTGTGTATATTAATAAAGTGGTAAATACAAAGTATTCTTTTTCATTTATTAATTATTTTTAAATAAAAAAAATAAAAATATATTACCTAGTTTAGGTTAGGTAAGGATAAATTAGGTTTTCGGGGTATTTTTTTTCTTTCGCCGCACGTTTAACGAATTTATATCACTTTTAAATAGTGTGTCGATTCATACACGTTTTGATTTATGAGGAAACCAGCACATACAATTCTGGTGCAATACAAAGTGCACAGCTTTTTCAGTTTGGTTTTTCTATTTTAATGCGTCTGTGTTTAGATTAATATAGCATAATGAACTATAGTTCTTTATATATGTTATGTATCTGCCATGTTGGTAGTTGTGAGAACGAAAGTACGAGGTTTAGGTTGGTAGCATTGTAGCGGGCTGGTCGGCTGGGATGTCTATCGTATAACTTGAACTTGTCTGAAGTCTGAAAATAAACGTCTCATAAAGAAATCGACTATAATTCAATTACCCGAGTGTAGACATATTAATATACGTAAAGTTAAGATAAGATTCCATATTACTTGTTATATACATGTTTTTTCTATCAAAATATTAATACAATATTTAGGGTGAAAAAATAAGTCGAATTTTCCCGATGCAAATGTCTCTCTCAAGTAAGAACAAGTATTAAACGTTTCAGGGTTATTGTATTTTATGTACAAATTAATATTTTTTACGTATTACATCGAATAAATACCGTGCTTTATTAATTATAATAACATTTAGTTAGTTTATCTACTTAGTAAACCGGATTGGTTGGCCAGGAATCCCACAATGATTAATTGACATGGGTGTGTTTTTGCTTTTATGGAAGACGAAACGTATTAGCTATTTCGTCGTTAATTATTTTTAAGCAATTTATCGATTTTGATATAAATCAAACGTTGGCAAATTGAAATCGAAAATACTCAGGCTGCTTTTTGATTACATATTTGGTATTAAGGGGATCCATTTCGTAAAATTCGAACGAAATCACGTACTCCTTACTCAGGTGGCGAGAAGGTTGATAACACCGGTTGTGTTTTTCATTTTCGCATAAAAAAAACAGATATGCGTATGAAAAATATAAAAAAAAATTTCGGTCATATTCTAAAAAAAATAATTTCCCACAATGAACAATATAACTTTATCCAAAAAAGGTTCTTAAGTTGGAGATTTTGCGCTTAAATTTTATTTTTTGGTTAAATATTTAATTTGTTCTAAGCTTACAAAAAGACTGCAAAAAAATGCCCGATCGAAAGGCCAAGGTCTGTTCTACTTGCAGTATTTAATAAAATCATCTACGATATTTTTAGGGGATCAAATTTTCATACAAAAACACATGATTTTGGATTATATCGAATTGCATTGCTTTAATCACAATTTCAATGATTTATTTGCTGAAAACAAATTTTTGATCTAAATTGTTTCATAAATAGGTTATAGCTGTATGTTTTTTTGTTATGCTTTTGTTAAATCTTGTGTTAGCAATCTGATACGTTAAATGTTTCAAAAGGATTATAATATTAATCATTTGTAAATTCACATTGAAAAAATATGGAATACGAAATAACACCATTGTTATTAAAGTTGAAATTAACGTATAATTTGGTTACATAATTTTATTGAATTTCAGCATTGGATTGATTTAACCATAATTTTAAATGTTAGACATTTAAAAAAAAATTTAAGAAATTAAAAAAAAAAAATGTTCAGGGGTAATGTGACCTTTACTCTTTTTTTCATGTGAATAACGGACAAGAGTCCCAATTGCCCAAAACCAGCGGGACGATGGCATCCCCAAAAAGAGTATGCAATGAGGCAGAATGAATGGGGGGGGGGGGAGGGAGAAGATGGAAAAATAAATAACCTTGATATTCTGATCTAGTTATCAAACACAACTAAAGCCATTTCAAGCATCGTTTCTATTATGATTGATGTTCTTTCACCAGTGCAATACTAAGAGTATCCACCACTACTTTAATACGAATTCATCAATGAACTTTATAAGAAGAACGTATTTTGTCGCTTTTGTATGAAATGCAAATATATAACATCGGACGCACAAGTGAGTGAAATAATAATATATAATTCAGCAAATTTTCAACGCCTTTTTTTAATATTATCGTATCATATGCCGTGGATCAGAAGCGCTTCCACCGCCCGGGGACATTAACATACGAGTGTCGGTATTACGTGAATGCTTCAACCTTCCGGTGGCAGACTGATTGGTTTGGCCTCCAGTCTGTAAACCTCCGGATTTCATGGTCAACGGAGCACGCTAGCTTTCCCACCTATACAAACTTACGTCCGGGGAAAGAAATTAGGGATGCCATAGTCCCACTGGTTCCGCATGTTTGGAAGCAGTTGTGCGGTACACATTCGATAGATTTTTTTTTTGTCCCACATTTGCTAAATTTATTATTTTCAAAGTAATTAATTATTAACTAACAAATGAGTTCCTCGATATCAAAAGGTACCTAACGACCACTTACATATTCTTCTAAACTTGAATTCATTACGATCGCTACGACAACTTCTAAGGATAATATAACCTTAAAAAAATAATAATATTCCATATGCAAACAAACTATCATAGCGAACGCAGTTACTCTCTTTAATGATCGTTAAATAAATTACATTGAGGTGCTCAAATGCGAAATACTCGTACGCGGAAAACGATTCATTTATGTAACTCAAAATATGAGGTATCTCTTTTTTTTAATTACTTAGATTTTATAAAAAAATGGTTCCAAATGAAACTAAAGCGACAACAAGTGAAATTATTGTGAACGTAAAGCGATAGTCACGATAAAGAAGTTACTGCTCTTAAATAATAAATTCTAGCAAGAACAAAACGAAGTGATTTGAAGTCATTTAAAGTTAAGGGTTGATTTTTTAATATACATTGTCAATTAATGGAATGCCTGAGCTAGTGATATGCATAATCGTAAAATAACATATTATCATTACAGCAAATGAAGATAGAAAAGCTATATACTTCTTTAGACAAAAACGCAATTTTCTTAACTTGTATTAACCCAAAACTATTTACTACGCACCGTGTCAATCTTTATTCGAATACGGTATTATAGCCTGGGGTGGAGTTACTGCTGCCGCCATTGGTCCCATCCGTAAAGCTAGAAAACTAATTAAAAAGATTATTCTAACACTACCGATCACCAGGAGTTTGGACTAAATCCTTGGGAAAATCTGGGTTTTGGATATTATTCAACTTTACACCAAAAACATATCGGTATATCTCTTTAAAGACTGAAATCAAACTGCTCGAGATACTAGATCTAAATGGCATAATATCTTACTTATCCCTTTCGCTAAAACAACATTTGGCCAATATGTCTGGCCATCAGACTGAACACAAAATACGATAAATGTAAATTGGATACTAAGTTTTGGATCACGCTAAGACAGCACAAAATTCAGTATATTTTTTAAAAGCATGATTATATCTTTTTACCATAAGATTATACTGTAAACTGTAAACTATAAACTGTAAACTGTAAACTGTAAACTGTAAACTGTAAACTGTAAACTGTAAACTGTGTAAACTGTAAACTGTAAACTGTAAACTGTAAACTGTAAAGTGCAAACTGTAAACTGTAAACTGTAAACTGTAAACTGTAAACTGTAAACTGTAAACTGTAAACTGTAAACTGTAAACTGTAAACTGTAAACTGTAAACTGTAAACTGTAAACTGTAAATTGTAAAATGTTAACTGCTAACTGTTAACTGTTAACTGTCAACTGTTAACTGTAAGCTGTAAAACGTAAAATGTAAACTGTAAAATGTAAACTGTAAACGGTAAACTGAAAACTCTGTAAACTCTTTAAACTCTGTAAATTCTGTAAACCCTGTAAACTCTGTAAACACTGTAAACCCTGTTAACTCTATAAACTCTGTAAAATCTGTAAAATTTGTAAACTTTGTAAACTGTAAATGTAAACTTTGTAAACTGTAAATGTAAATCTAAACTGTAAACTTTGAAGGGAATTATTTAAGTATTTGATACATTTATCTTTTTTCAAAAGTTTCAATATTAACATCTAAGCTAGTTTAGCACAAAAATTATTCATTTCGAAATGAACATCTCGGATTTAACCGTCGCAAATCTAGGAATGCATGAAATTAGCTGAATTTACGCAAGAAGCGTCATCCTTTCCGCAGGCTTCGATTATCGCTCGAACCGTGACACTAGTGCCGTCGCACCCTTAAAACAACTGGCATTTGCAGCAAGTAAAATCTGTTTTCTCGCAAAAAATACGCTCAGCAGACTGTGAAATGAAATAAGTAACTGGAATATTATGAGATTCAAATGCATTCGATGATGTTACTCATTGTATTCAGCGAGTTGATGTTAACTTATATGATTTCTCTAGTAATAAAAGTGAAAAAACTAAAAACTATTTTTTTCCTATTGACGAGTAGTTAAAGAGGGTGGACCATTACACATCTCTGCATCGAAACACACTCTTCGCTGTATTCATATTTATACATAGTTTTATTTGATTCATTTTGTAGTGCAATGTTTTCCATTCAACATGCAATTTATTTTATACGAGTAACATCCAATTTTTTTTAAGGGGCCATCAGGGGGACTCCATATAGGCAGCCATGGCAGTAATGATGGTATTCTTGGATTTGAACACGCGACCTACGGATTCGTCGGCCGAAGATCGTAACCGCTCAACAACGGAAGCCGCCATATACTCTGGTAATATTCCGTTCTCTCTCCTTATAAACTCCATATCCAAGGCACCTAATCGTCCCTTCAAATATTTTTAATTTCGGTTATAATTATTAGTTTGCATAAATATCGATTTTCTACATGCGGTGATAAAATAAATTCTGTAACACGATTGTACACAGCTAAACCACGCATACGTCTAAGGGATATTATTTTGAGTGCAATTAGTCTACTTTTGTTCGTCCTCAGTTGCATGCCTCATATTAGAACTCCAGGATAACTATAACCTCATATCAAACATGACACATTAAAATATGTGTCACACAAAAGTTGGAGGGTTTCAAAGTTCTCATTTGATGGACCTTAAATGTTTGGAACACCTCAATTTAAGTGAGAAGTCTCTATACTTTTCTCATTCATTCAAAACGCGCATTGTGCAAAAAGAACAAGTCTGTCATAAAAGTTCTCTTGGAAATGTGTCCATAATCGCAGGAGATCAAATGTGTTGAAATTACCTACGGAGAAAAGATCTTTCTGTGAAATGAAATTATATTCAGACTACTCCAAGAAGCATCATGAAAATGATTTCTTAATTTAACCACAGATGTCTCGCACATCTACAAACAATGTTTTATTGAGAGCAGTTACCTGTACGAGTTGTACAACACCATTGAATGATGTGTAGTAAATGCCGGATTCCCACGATTCATTTAATGTTGATCAATCTTCATAGAACGACACAAGTTGATTGAGAAAGATCCCTATCTTCATTTTAATTTTAACATGTTATTTGAAAACGTCTTCTAGTGAAAATGAAAGAGCGTGTATCTCGATATCTAATATTTTAAGGGTCCAACTTAATTTTGCATTACGGTCCTAAAAATCCGCAAGCTCCGGTGTTGTACACTCAGTGTACAGTGCACATATGAAGAATTTTCTGATTTTCGAGATGGATAAAAATGAATAGTTTACATTTAAAACTTACGCAAATCATCATAATGTTAGTAATTTCAAAATATCAAATAAACCATCATAAAAGAAGACAAAATAATGTTTCACTTTTTTCAGAGGAATAAATAAAAATTCAATAAGAAAAATATTCTTAAGCCTTAGGAGACGTCGGGTAGTATGCAATTATCAGCGTATGTATTATTTATAGCACTACAACGAGCGTTTTTTTTAAACTTCGATATTCGTATTTTATCTAATTACAAAGCGATACTGTCTATGATAAAGGATCCAGAGCCCTGGGAATCATTATATATACTCATCATTTAAAACGTCTTTAAAGTGGGGTAATTAAATTTAAATAAGTTAAAGATGCCATATTTAAATCAAAAGCGAAAACATGACTATGGTCAACGCACGATATAAGGTCTATCAAGGCACAGCAGACACGAGTATTCCATTCACATCTAGAGGCACCGCGCAGTGCATAACAGTACAGTACAGACACGACAACAATATTTGAATACATTATCTATGAAAACATTAATATTACAGCGTACGTAAGCATAACGTATCCAAACATGCATAGACCAGCACCGGCCGAGATTGTTGTGTAGTATATTTTGACATTGCTGGCGACTAAAGTTAGTAAGAACACATTCTATTAGCACCGCCATCTTCGTCACTTGGCTTCATTAGACGCAGATATTGCTAAAACCGAAAAGATGGATAACGATAATTGGATTGGTCAGGGAATTTAGGTTATAAAATAATAATAAAAACCGTAGGAATAGGTTTATAAAATCCTCAAAACATGTTGGACGGCTAACGCTCAGTTGACAACCGTATGTTGTACCTGTGCTGTGTCTGTGATGTACTTAACTGTTCTGCACTGCGCGGTGCTGGTATATGTGAATAAACCAATAAGCGCATACCAGCCGAAGTGAACCGTACGCGAGTCGTGTTGATCCGGTGTCACCTTACGCTTGGGTCTCGAGTAAAGTGACACGATGAACTTTAGCCGATTCAATTTAAAAGTTTATCAACATCTGAAATAGGGTTCCCATTACTGAACAGACTATCCCAAGAAGTTTGATTTAAATCGATGTGAAAAAAGCTGATATCGCCAACTTAAATAAGATACTTCGACTCAGAGGACCTAGATAGGCAAGTGAAAATGAATTCCTGAAGTTTCGATATTCGGAAATCAATTTCACCGAGAAGCTCACCACGCACTTATTTCTTCTTCACTCTTCACACCAATAAATTTTATTCCAACTATCGTTCAGAACAGTTCACCAACTTATTGAATCGTGTGAACCCGATAGAATATATTATTATGAAGGGAGCTCAAATAATATATTTAGCTGAAAGTATTGCGACATTCCAACGGTAATTATCTCACTAATCAGTAATCACGAAGATTTCGCAAAAATATTAGATATCGACGATTCAGCAGGTATTACATTATATTATTGCGTAGATATCTTTTATTGGCATCGCGCGAGAGTATATGTGCAACGCTCTTTATTCGAATTGTTTTTGGTAATGGATCATTTGACAAATACGGTATTTTTCTTATGGTTAAAATATATCGGTTGAAAATAAATAATTCCAGATTTTAGACCCGTGAAAAAATCAAGATGCCAAACCTCATTGTTAGCGAGCTTTTAGTTAGATATTAAGCGCCCCTCAGGTGATTTCTCACAAAAGCGGCGCTATAGAAATTGTCCTATTATTATTATTATTAAATAGTTTTTGTCAAACATCGTGAAAATGACTTTAACTATGTTTAAAGACAATACTGCATCCGTAGAGGACGTGGTCATAGAGGAAATCGAAGACGATGACGTCTCAGCTACGACGGTCTTCATTTTCTATTTTCTCCGCACTCCGAAGCGCGTATACCACTCTCTATGGGGTATGCTCTCGAGTCTGCAATATGGAACGGTCGATGTGCGGACCAGACGGGAGGCTTAAATTACATGAGCCCCGCGAACCCACTCCCTGTCTCCCCGCGCCCAGGGTCGTGCAAGCCGCCCGACCTCCCCCGGGTTGGTCAATACGTTGAAAAATCAGCGCAGTGCTTTTAAAAAGGAGACAACACCTAATGATTTGATTATATCTAGACATATATAGTTTTATAATTAATAAGAAGTACTTTGTTTAGATTACTGTTTTTAATATACAAATATCTACTATCGAGGATAAATTTATCCTAATGAGGGAAGCTTAGCTTCTAAAACATGGAGATATTTATATATTACAAACATCGGTGTAACCAAAATACTTCTTATTAATTATAAAACTCACGAAGACATACCTTATTATATAGATATTATGTAAATCGTTTTAGCCAAAAATCATCGGAATGGTTAACTATGCTTCGACACTACATCCGTACAGGACATGGTCATGGGGATAAATCGAAGACCATGACTTCTCAGCTACAACGGTCTTCGTTGTCTGTTTTCCCCGCACTCCTAAGGTACTTTTAATAAATAAAAATAAATTTTAAAAATTAAAAAAAAAAATTTTTTTGAGCCTCAAACAAATTCAGAATCCGATTTTTGCAGTGACCCGACCTTGTGATCTAGGTCATTGTGGCTATACCTCGGACCACCGTCTCTTCTCTTATTTTTAGCTCCCGGACGATTCCCTCTACAACTAAGGACCCTATTTTAAAGTCTATTTAAGGGATAGGCGTCGTTTATAACATCGGACTAGCCAGGTTCTCCCAACATTATGCTACCTTCTTCCCCACTCTTGGTTCAATTCACAACAATTAAGTATGGTCAAAACAATCAAATTTTTGTTTTTGTTTTGAAGATTTTTATCCACAAGGTGTATTTATTATTATTTTTTATTTATTTATTTGCTACCGGTTTCGACACATCCGTGTCATTCACTAGCGTTCTTAAAAACGCAAAAAAGTTAGTCTTTAAGAACGTCACCAAATGAGTCAAGCAATTGAATATAATTACGTAACAAATGTACGTAGTGGATAAGACTTTTCAGAACAAAATGTGTAAAAATTGTTACATAGTTAATTCCCAAAAAATATAAAACATATATTTTTTATTTAATATAAGACGTACAACGATATTGCAGTCCCATGAGTTACCGATTCAACTCATTATGGGACTGTTCATTATTGCTTCATAATTATTGGGCTTTACAAAGTTTTTAAGGCAAATATGCGTATAAAAATAGAAAATCAAAGAAATATGTGTAAACAGCAGGAAAAATAAAATAAATAAACGTACAGGCTCAAATGTGTTCTTTTAAAGGGGAATGTCCAAAACCAACATTTAGCCTCCCTACTGTGATGCAGTCTGACATTTATTAACATCGTGAACTCTTGACTTTTCGTGAATTTTATTCTTTCGCCATGTTAAGAATGCACTTACGTTTCTATGCAATATTGGAACACTTTTTTTAATGGGTATTGAACAATTGTTTTTGGCATTTGCCCAAGAATTAGCACTGCTTGGGGCGAGGCCGCTCTAGTCTCGCTCGTTGAGTATTGGTAAGTAAAAGCGGATGTTTGATAATTTACGGACGAACGAATCTTTTCATATCAGTGAGCCATTAAAATCAACATGTTGGGTATCTTTGTTTCATCAGCATAATTGTTTTTTTTGTTGGTAAGATTGAATTATATTATTTTATAATTATTATAGAATATAAAAATAGCGTTACATTATTATCATCTTTATAACCATCTAACGTTTCTGGGAGGGTTGGGTAATTACTGTAGTATTTAATTTTGATTTATATCTGTTTACGAAATTTTCCATTCAGATGGCAGGAAAATAAAAAAAAGTATTATTTTGAATTTTTGCAAGCATTATTTTTCTTGGTAAAAAAATGTAATTTTTTTAATTCATCATTTTAAACTAAAATCATCGCTTTAGCATATTATTTCAGATAATAGAAGGCGATAATGCTTCTTTATCTGCATAACGCCCATGACAATTTAATATTGTGTATTTTTATTGAATTGCGTGAAAATCGGTTCAGTCCCCTCTTTTTTCATATCATCAGATCATATCGCTTAAATCTATGGAATATACATAAATCACACGCCTATATTATTTATTAATGTGAATTAGTAAAATTTTGATTTAAAAAACCAACACAAATTGAGTGGAATAACTATGTAAGTCATTTATTACACAAATATGTAGGAATTTCCTAATTAACTGCTAATCCAATACAAATCTCAAGTACGTTCAACAGTTGAATTTAGAAGACACCTCTGAGCTGGAGCTTCCAAATACTTGATAAATCTGCTTGATTTTGTGCAAAGGAGACAAGCTTAACAGATCGATTGCCATCTCTAACGCACAGACGCAATATAGATATGCTGAGTCTGTTCTATGGGTATTTCAGTAAAGCCTGCTCGAAATATAGCAGCGTTGATCCCATCAGCGCCGGTGCACGTGCGTGAATCTCGACGAATACAAGAAGAAGACCCGTTCATAGTTGATGTTGGCTTCACGAGAACGGGTCGTTTCGCCTACTCGTTTTTGTGTAAATCGTGTACGTGTCCATTTTGTGGAACGAGTTACCGGCATCGGTTTTTCCGTCTAAATTAAATACATATCTCTACAAGGCTCGAATTAATAAATCATTACCTACAGCCCCCTCAACCCGCCACACAATGTTGCCCAACCGGAGTGACGACATAGTTCTCCTGTATGCGCTCAATACAGACAGGAGCGCTATTAAGAAGTGTCACATATAAAAATATTTAAAAAAATAACACGTTGTTTTTCCTCCATCTTTCATCAAAAAAAATGATCCCCTGGGCTTTTTAGGGCACAAACTTGTAAAAGGAATATTTTTAATAAAAATGTTAGTCCGATACATTTATTTAAATATTGGATTCAGTAATTTTTTTCGTGAAAAGTGATAAATAGTGGTTTCCAAATAATAGTCCAATCAATCAATTTTGACGGGTCGTTTACAACAAAAAAATGCTAACCGGGTGAAAATAATTCAGTTTTTACTAAATCGTGAGCACTAAATAGTCTATGGTAAATATGAACAGCAGGTGTCATCACCCATTTGGATATCATGGAATATCACGATTTTACCATAATAATAGATAAAGCTAGCTTTCGAAATGTATCATCCGTTTAAAATGTTTCGGGTTTTGTAGAAGGTGATCCTTTTGCATATAGATAGTAATATAAATGAGGGGTACACAATAAATCGAAGGAACCAATTCGTGATACTTAAATAAACGAGTTTATTCGAATGAAAAATTAATACATTCCATAAACAGAATTAAAACATGACTGTGTGATGTTTCTAAATATATCGCATCGTATGTCGAACAAATAATAAAAATATTACGTGTTAAACTTGTTGATATTTAAATATTAAAACATGTTGATATTTACATCTTAAGCAGTGGTTTACACAAAGTATTTCGTATTAATTATATTAAAAATTACACCACAAAGTAATAATAACAGCTAATCCTGATGAGGGTAGCTTCGCTTCCGAAACATGTTGTTATTTATAAATTAAACGGTAGTGTAAACAAAGTATTTTATACTAATTTTATTAATAATGAAAAAAATATAGAAGTAAGTAGAGCTAATCCTGATGAGGGAAGCTTCGCTTCCGAGATATTTATATATTAAACGATGGCGTACACAAAGCACTTCTTATTAATTTTATTAGTAATGACACCACAAAGTAATTATACATTTTTTGAAGAAATATTATCCATTTTTTTCTGTTTTCGATCTGATAAATATTAATTTTATTTTACTAACTTATTGAAGGTTATAAACTTCATAATATTAATTAATTAATTAACTTGGTAATATTGACCATTCTCCTAAATGAAATACGAAACCGAAAAAAAAACAAACAAAATAAAAGGTATCAGTAAAGTAAAGGAATCGAACCCAGGACCTCTGTCTTACCGGGACAACCGCTTTACCGACTGAGCTAATGAGACCAGTTTACTTTCTGCCATCTTGATCGATATCGTACCTCAACTTCAAGACTTGTCAATATTATCCTCCATTAAATCCCATATTGGCTGCTATCTTTATGATGATCACAAAGATCTACCTAAATATAATTGTAATCTAGATAGTATTTATCTCAGTTGGTAGAGCGGTTGTCCCGTAAAGTCAGAAGTTATGAGTTCAATTCCCAGATGCGACTGATACCTTTTTTATTTTCTGGGGTTTTTTTTTCGATTCGCATTTCATTTAGGATTGGTTAATATTATATTCTAGAATGATTAAATAATAATACTCATTCATCTACTTGACTGTCTCACATAGCTATTTTCTGTGTCGTGACAGGCACTTAAATTTATAGGAAGACCGTTTATTGCTATTTACTCTAGCATTTAGAATTATTTCTAAAAAACAAAACAATAACAACTTAACAGAGAATGTCAGTAAAATTACTTAACGCATTCATTGTTATACACAAACGCAATGTTTGGCATCTTCGTAGCCAGGGTCAAAATTTATTGACGTTTAACCTTGAAAAGCTTCATATTAAAGTTTTTTTTATATAGTGTACCTACCTAGATGTAAACATGTAATAACTTCGCAAGTTTTGTTGTTTTGTTTAACAGATTTTTTTTTCAATCACTAACAATCATGACGGATTCCTCGCTCTGATTCGTTCATAAATCATTTTTTATCAATCAATCATTTAATGTGAATCAATCATAAACGCTCTTTAAAATATAATATATGGCTGTCAAATCAATGATCCTCCGTATTTACAGGCACGTTAAAATGTTTTAAATGTCAATTAGATATACAAATACCATCAACTGTGTTGTGTTGATATTAAACCTTGTATGGATTTAGATTGAATTGAGATGTTATTACACTCTCTTATCGACTTTCCACCTTTAAAATATTACATTTAAACTGGTCTTTTATAAAATGATTAATATTATCGTTATAATTCATCAACAAAAATACCAATTATGGTTGAATGGCATATCGGATCTATTTTAGAGATAGAATTTATTGGAAGTGGGGAAGGATTGCCCGGTTATTCAAATATGGTGATTAAACTTTCAATGTACGCAGCTCATTTCCACTATGTTTTATCAATGGGAGCAGTATTTACAAAAATCTCTGGGTTTATTTACCGATACCCCTATTTACAGGGCTTTCAATAAACCCATTCAGTAAATGTACATTACGCGCCTCACTAGATAATATTTGTTCTGAAAGTCAGCTATTAACATTCAAATGATTTTTTTTTAATCGACACACAAAGTACTTTAACGCCACTGCATTCAACAAACATACACTGCACACATAATGCATATATTATTGGGCTTGTAAACGTATACCCACGGAAACTTTTTTTTTATCTACATATGGGTATTTTATTATTTTGTTTTCAGCCGAATGCTCCATTATACATATTTCTGGAGTTCTGGAGTCAGAAAAAACGGTAACATTAAAATTCGGCGTCTATACTGTATCGACAATATAGATCATACCTTATATTTTGACTTAAGTTCGATAAGCAACCGTCATTGTATCACTGAGAAGGCAGATATTTAAAGAAAAAGTATGAAAATGGTCTTATATAAAGCGATTTTTCACCAATAGATTAACAGCCGACTTTTAACTTTTGAGGTACAGAATTCTAATTTTTTAACTCTTTTGTATATAAATATTTGAAAATTTCTTACTACCATCATACGGAACGGAAAATATTGTTTTTTTTTTTACACAGGAGACCCTGAGGGAATTAATTTATCTCAAGGCCTATATCATCTTCGTGGATGCTCTGTGGGGGGTCTTTTAGAGGATAGGAAGGAGTGAACTTGGGTCTTGAAGAGACCCATGTTATATAGGATGGAAGAAATATAGAGGCTGGCAGATCATTCCACAGCTGAACTGTTGAACACAAGAACGAGTCAAATATCAACCGCGTTGGACGCGATGAAGGATTGATAGAATAGATTTTGTTTAAATTTCTAGTTTCTAATATGAACATATTAATTTGTATTTCATAAGAATCTCGTTCATCTTATTTAATTATTTTCACATCAATACTCGAGCATTACCTTTTCACATCACACATTATTAATTTTTGTCTATGTTTATAATTTGTCTATGGTAATGTAATTATTTTTCAATGTACTTCATATCACAATAAGAGAACCATTGGTTTCGAAACATGCCGGTATTTATTTATTAAATAGGGTCCAAACAAAATATTTCTTAATCATTTAATTTAAAATTACGCCACGAAGTGATTTTGAATTATTTGAAGAAGAGTATTTAAATATATTTATGATTCCTTAGTTAATGTATGTTGTAAGTGTGTCTAGACTGGCTCAACTTTAGTAGGTACTAATCACTATCGTGCGATATCAATCGCAAATCATTTAAGTAACTTACAAGTAATCACAGACTAAAAATAATGAAGCTCAATAAAATAAGTCTTCAGTAATATCCCACCAATTCGCAGATTTTATGCAGGTCACTTTTTTTGCGGTGTAAGTCGTATCCAATTTTGATAATTCACGAAATTACCTGTTACAAAAATACACATATCAATCATTTTAAATATCAAGGCAATCGTGAAAGTGTTGCCAATAGTAAATATCGATCATTTGCAAGCATAAGGTTGCCCAAAAAATGCACGATGTTACATTCAAGATTTCCATAATGCCGCCCGTCAACAGTGGCGAGAGTGCATCTCGTGTTACCAGGTCAGTCGCAGGAAAAACACTCGTAGGTAGATACTTAGATATAGATCAAACAAATTACTTTTTTGAACTTAATGCTCCGTGATGACATTTTTAAACTTTAAAAATAATTTCTGATATGCTCGTATAACAATAAACATCAGAAAAACCTACAGAAAAGCAAAGGACTTTAGCCTGACCGGAAATCATGCTCGGATTGTTATTACAATTTGGGCATTACCAATTTGACTATTGAACAATTTTAAAACTGGTTGTAATTATTAATACTAGATTATTTCTTTCACCCTGTTTTAATATTACCGCACAGAAACCGAGTTCGAATTCCGGTCGCATATAAATCTTATGGCAAAACTTTTGTTTTCTTCTAATTAGTATTATAAAAAATATATATTTGTGTAACCAGAAGGTATTATGTTTCTAGACCCCGCGTGTGGCTTTTTGTTAGGTTACGCCCATTTTAAGTGTTGGAGACCATTTATCGGACTTATACGCACGCTCACACATGGGTGTATAAAAATTATATATAACTGAAGACATTTTTTATTTATTTATTTTGATAAAACAACATAAAGGATTGATCAATGTCTGTCTCAATGAGAAATTCCTGTGTCGAGACAGAACCATTAAACCCGGACAATATATATTTTAGAATAAAACTTTAAAAGAACAAGTACATTTTTAAAGTTTTATAAAAAAACGAATAAGTCATACATACACAGCTTTATCGCGCCAAAAAATAAATGATTAACACCGCGGATAATGAGAGGAACACCCTTCACCCCAACATAAATCTCGTTCGTCCATAATAATGTGAAGAAATAATTACTGTAACTAACTAACTAACCATCACGCCGTTTCTCCGCAGGGGTAGGCAGAGAGGACGGACCGACAAACATCCTCGATCTTGGCATATACTTCTTGCTTCATTCACATTCATACAACGTCTCATACATTCTCTTCTATTATTCTGACTTCTGACATGGCCCGACTCAAGTATTTGATTCACCGTGCCATGTCTTCCTCGGACGTTCCCGGCTTCTTCCATTTACATTCCCGTCATATATTCTCCTTACAATCCTTTCTTCGTTCATTCGCTCTACATGCCCAAACCATCTAAGCGTCCCTTTCTTAATCTTGCTCACTACGCTTACATCAGCCTTGCATTCTTTACGAATATCAACATTTTTCACACGATCATACATGGTTTTACCACACATTCGTCTCAGAGATCTCATTTCTACAGCATTCAGTTTACTTTTCACCCTTCCTCTGCCAGTTACATGCCTCACTGTCATACATCAGGGTTGGTATCAGCACTCCATTGTGAACTGCTAGCTTCGCTTCTTTGGACAACTTTTTGTTTGCGCCAACCGCGTTCAGTCCTCCGTTAATGGAGTTCCTGCATTCACCCTTCTTTTAATATCCCTATCAGTCTTTCCATCTCTCGTAAACATACTTCCCAAATACAAAAATTCATTAACCTGCTCCAATTATCCATCATTCACAACTATATTGCACACTGTTTTCGTACTCTCTCTCTTTCAAAGACCATGACTTACTGTATCTTCTCAGTAATGAACGAAAGAGAAAAATGCTTCCTCTCCCATTCCACCAGAATGAATTAGAAAAAGTAAAAACCAAATATTGCACATATGTAACTTCGAAACACATAAAAATGCTCTTCACAATATCTACCACTTTCTGTCTTCAGAAGAATTATTTTTGTGCTGAAATAAAAGCTTTCTGACTGGTTCATCTGGGATACAAACCCAGAACATCTGCCTATCCGGGGCAACCGCTTAACCAACTTAGCAAATGAGAACAGTTCAATTTATGTCATCTTTATCGAAATCATATCTCAAATTCAAGATTTGTTAATATTATTCTCAATTTTTTATCTCATATTATTGGCAGCTATCTTTATAACGAGTACAAAGTTCTTAACGAACACAATTGCAAACTAGACAGTATCTCGGATTAATATCCTATTTTTTTATTTATATGAGACATCTATTGACTTTACATAAAAGTCCATTTAAAGAAAATAATATTATCATAACCTAAATGAAACAAAACGGAAAAAAATGACAGAAAATAAACAGATTTCAGTCGCATCTGGGACAATGATTAAATATTAAAATGAAGTTTTGAAATCTCAATAAAAATCATTAATAATAAAAAATTGAGCATTAACTTATTATTTATACTTAAGTACTTTTTGACCTTTATATACTAGTACATATTTAAAAAAAAATAACAAACTTTAAAATCTCATTTATTAATGCACATGTTGCCTCATTTGACACTGGCAGAGATCGATTTTATCCGATTCAATTTACTATTGCCTTATTATTAAAGCATTATGTTGGAGCATCGTAATTCCACCGAGCATTAAACTATTAGCGCATGGAGGCCACGAATAAAAATGTCAGTCGTAAATGTAAACCATCGTAATTAGAACAAAAAATATATGGCTTATGGCTATTTCTTCAAAACATGCAATTCATATGTCCCTCGTACGTAGATTGCAATAATGCAGAAATATAATATTGTTTGTATAGAATGATGAAGCTACACTTAACATTCCTAAAAAATATGTATAGTTGTACACAATTGCGTTTTTTTTTTGTTTTTCTCTAAAACAATAACACATTTAAAATAACGTACGGTGGTATTAAATTCTGAATTAATTGAGATACGCATTTGCATACAATTTTGTTGATAAAATTGCTGATCGTCACAATGCAGAGTTAAAATTATATACAGTATGTTATATGAAACCCTTTTACATCTTTGTTTTGTTATTGATAAAGTAATAGTCGACGACCTCCGTTGTCGAGGGGTAAGGCTCTCGACTACGAATCCAAAGGTCGCGGGTTCAAATCCCGGCGTGCGCAAGTAAATTTAATTTAATTAATTTTTGTCGTTAATTTGTACCCTGGTAAAACACCACCATTCTGAATTGAAATGTTGTTGAAATGGCTTTAGCCGTGTTTGGTGACCAGATCTGAATAGCCAGATATTTCCCCACCTTCTTCTTCCCCTCCCCACTACCTTCAGCCTCACAATATACCCCATAGTCTCACTGGCTTCAGACGGTTGGGAGCAGTTGAGACTCTTGTGCGGTATTCACAAAAAAACAAATAAATAATACTTTTTTTTTTCAAAAACGCTTGTCCCAATTAATTCTCATAACTTCTTCCTTTAAAATATGTTATTGTTTTTCCAAAATGGATGCGATTATCAAATATTCAGAAGAAAGTAATTAAATAAAAATTGAATGCATATTTAATATCTACTATTTACTTACATCTGATTGCCGTACAAGAGTCCGAAGGATCCAGTGGAACAATAACATCTATAATTTTGAATATGTTGTGAGACTGACGAAATAAAAGGGAGGAAGGCAGATAGGGACGGGAAAGGTCGGACAGCATATTGCTTATTCAGATCTAGTCACCGAGGTAAAGCCATTTCATGTAACACGTTGCAACCGTTTGATTATGAATAGTTTGGGTCCTCTGTGTCCGAGGTGAAGAAACAATCAGAAAACTAATATACGTTTTAAGGTATAACGTAGTTAGGTATAAAAGTATAAACCATTGCTTAAGCGTTCGTAGAATAGGGGTAAAAAGGTAAGCAGATAAAAATTTACTCCGACACGTAGTTGCACAGTGTTGACACTTTGGCACGTTACATTGCGAATGACTCAATATAATGGGCGTATGTAAATCATGACCATAGCACCAGATCACGTAAGAATAGTAGAATCAGGATGGGTCACTCTCCTCCAGGCATTATTTTTGACACTTTTCTATAAATTTTTTTTTTTAATTTAGAGTAAATACTGACACAGCCATTAATCAACGAATAATATAGCTGAAAACCCCTTTATTAAAAATCTTGTTCCCCTCAGCACAGGATCTTCTAGTATGAAGGGCTATTGGAAATATTCTGTAATGTGTTTGTTTTTATTAATATTATAGAAATAATAATAATAATTAATACTTGAGTCGGGCCATGTCAGAAGTCGGTATAATAGAAGAGAATGTATGAAACTATGTTTGAATGTGAATGACGCAAGAAGTGTATGCCAAGATCGAGTTGTTTGGCGGTCTGTCCTCTCTACCTACCAACACGGAGAAATGGCGTGATGTTTAGTTAATTAGTTAGAATTAATAAAAATACAAAAAAATATCCAGTAATGTGTAATGAGTGCTGAATGTAAAAAAAAATTAAATCAGTAGTTTTGCCAGGCTGTGTATATCAAGTATGGTACATAGTCGACCACTAAAGAGCCTTCTTTATAATTAACCTGTAGGACAATGGAGTGTTGGAAGATCTAAACTTACTTTGCTGCGCAATCTGGGGGTGAATACTGCATACTTGGACAAAACTTGGAAGCAAAGAGTAGAAAAAGATCGATAGGAGCGTACGCGTTTAATTGAATTGAACGTAACTTTCCAGGAGTTTGCCTTCGATTATCATAAAAATTATATAATATTTGCTTATTCGGCATAGTTTAATTGCGCCAGGGGTCCCTTTAAATGGTTTCGTGACAATTCAGCACAGTGATAAATCGGCACACTTTTGCAAAGTGTTAGTCTAAAAACCCAATCCAACCAATTTAAAAAAAAAAAAAATTCACTTTATAGAGTGTGCCGATTTATCACTGTGCCAGATTAACCGGTTACCCCTTTAAAGGTATACCTGCTGAGTATCGTTTTGTTGTAACCATTTCATGTTTTCTTTTTACGTCTGTCCATTTTTCTAGAATCGTTACTACCTTATCATCGACGTTGACTTGATCAGGTTAGGTTTGGTTTGCTCGTACTTTCGTGGTATATGGTGATTACACGGTATTGAGACTATGGGTTCCATTCCACTGCATTTGATTACGCACAATACAGAGAGATGTTGCCAAAGTGCCAAATTACCTCATCAGAGTAGAAGTAGTATCGATATGACTTCAACATTCCTGGTTTGTGTCCTGTTTGGTGCTGAATATATCGTTTTACCGTAAGCGTGTATTATTAAGGTACTTGTGAGAGATACGCATTATTTAACCGAGTACCATAAACCCCTGGAACGGCGAGCTCTCGCGGCATAATATGTCCGTAGTGTGCAAAGGGTAAACTTTTGCGCGTGGCCCGCCGTGCACCGGCTGAATCTATTTTTGTAAGAACTTATCGTTTTTTTGAAAAAATATTTTTATTTAAATTGTACTATCTTACCAGAAAATGTGTTAAGATATTAATAAAAAAATTATATACCCATCATAAGTAGTTTCCCCAGAATAGCTATTTGTATTCTTAATAAAAGAAAGTTTTTTTTATGTTGCCCAACGGATACGCCGGCGTTCAACGGTTACAATTTTTGGTGTATACGATGGGCAATCTCGGCGCACTACAAGTTAATTCAATGTTTCCGGTGTTTAAACTAATTTCCAAAGAATTCGTAACTTAGGTAAAGTGCAACTGATAAAGTTCTCACATAAAATACGTATTTCACTTTGTATGTACTTTATTTGATTTATAATGTCAATATTAGTTTATTAATAATCTACATGGTCGAGTGGCTAAGATCTTCCGAATTCCGAGGTAATTGGTTTAAAACCCGACGTACAATCAAAATCAATTAAAATTATTTTGTATGCATTATTTCATAACCTAAAAAACAACATTTTTCATTAAACTAAAAAATATACTTAGATAGTATTGTTTCGGAAAGTTTGAGAGTAGTACATACTAGTGAAAGATCAACATTCATATTCGAAATCTTGCTTGAAATGGCAGTAGACGCGATTGGAAACTATATCAGAATAGCCAGCCACCTTTCTCCAACTTTTCCAGCTTTATTTCATTTAGCCTCACCGCATACCCCGAATGGCGATGCCATAGTCCCACTGGCTATTGATAGTTGGAACTCTTGTGGGGTTTTCACATTTCCAAAAAAAAGTAAAAGACAGCAGGCGTTATGAGTTCAATTCCTCGACTGGCTAAGTCCTCCGCCATGACACAAGCAACATATTTCGTTTACTGTAATGGTAGTAGGTAGTAGGAGATTTTCAAATATTGTCGGTTTTTTGTATTTTTTGTATTTCCTTAAAAAAAAGTATACGTAAAATTTTATTCACACAAAAATAAAACAGAATTAAGGATTTTCTCAAAACATAAAATGTATCAAAACCTCACAATGGGAAAACTGTATTACATGCTTATATAGCTTACAATTGCGGAGATTAGGAATTTCTAGTTCAAATTGCGGGCGCATTCAAATCTTTCTTCTTTTCCGTGAGCTTTTATAATTCATATTATAATTAAAAAAAAATTATAAAAGTTTTATTAATTCAGCAGACTGAATGCCAGAACGTATATTTATTTATGCAGATGAAGGTTTGATCAGCTCAATTATTGGGTCACCTACCCGGCTTCAAAGTTGGTCACTGTTAAACGCGCAACAGGTAAGCATCGCAGTTACCTACTTGCGGCTACTCACAGTCTCCCTTGCATTCTGGATAATCAGCTGGGCTATATAATCGTAGGTACTAGTACCATTCCAGACTCTAGAGAATTAGCACAAGTAAAATCCTGATTTGAGAATCCGTTTATAAGAATACTTTTGATTGTGAGAAACTGTGTTCAAAATTATTTAATAACGTGTTTCTTTGTTTTCCGAAACTAGTGGGAAAAGCGTATTTTATGATTATTTCTAATTTTAAAACCAGTCTGAAGATGCCTGTGATAGGGTAAAACCGTTCCGGTCGAAAATTGAAGGTAGAAGAAAGTTACAAAGGTTTTTTAATCAAAAAAATTCACACGTATTTTATAAGGCCTAATGAATAAACAAGTATACAAATTTTTGAAGAGATCTTCACTAAAATACGATGAAAGTGAACATTTTAAGGTACGGTAACTAAATATACATTAAAATATATTTTTTTGAATCCCACCCTTTCGATATTTCCCATTCATATAATACATTATTTCATTATAAAGATCGCTAAACATGATTTAAAAATTTCCCTGTTTAAAGTGATACTATGCGCAATATTGTATTCGTAATATTAATGAATTACATTCTTTGAAACTGATGATAAATCACTCTTAGAAAAAAAGGTTTTTTTCCAAAATAACACTTTATTTATGAAAAATGAAATATTATTATGAAATTTGATGTACTTTTAAAAACCGCAAGATGGCTAATCGTCGAGTTTGAAACGAAAAACTTTGAAATGATTTTAAGTGAGTTATTAGTCATGTGATGCATGTGATTTTTTTAATTTACTTTACAAATTTCAAAAATATCACATTTTTGCAGAAAACATAATCGATTCTTGTAATAGAAAAAATAGCAAGGATAGCGGAAGCTGCCAAATCACTCACCATTTTAGTTTTTTTCGTTAATTTCCCGCACTTAAGCCAATATTATACAGTAGTCTGCAAACTGGTAATGAAGGCCAAGGGGCCAACAACTGAACTTTACTTTATGAGTTATCTGATCGATAAATTTTTACTTTTTAGGATGGTAATTAAAGTACCTGAAAGGGGCGTGAAATATTATCAATTTTTGGAAAGATATCAGTATTTAGTTTCATTTTTAAAAGACGATATTTTTTGTAGATTGTTTTCAAATTCAACTCATTCGGAAAAAAATACCCAACCGACTTCCTGATTTTTCGAAACAGTTTAAAAAAACTCATGTGTGCGAATTATCATAAGTGGGTACTAACAGCTAAAAATACAGATGAACATGGCTTCACATGGCTTGCCGTAGCTTATTCCCCTGAAAGTTGAAAATCAAGACAACTTTAATATTCCATAGGTACCTATCTACCAATGAAAAAAAATAAAGTTTTCTAGTATATTGTAGACCACTGGTATTTGAGAAACATTTTTATTATCATTTCCCTCTCTGATTTCTCAATCACCAATTAAAATTTAGGAGTGCCCAACGCAACTTAATAATGTTTGATTAAAACAATTAATAATGTTTGATTCAATTCAATTAATTTTTGTACCCTGAAGATGCTTATGTTAAGCGAAACCGGTCGGTCGTAATAAAATTAAATAAAATTCTCGTGGTTATAAACAAAGTTATTGTTTTATTATCATTAAATATGTCTAACCACAAAGTGACTGCTTTCTATCAAAATATTTGATTTAATCTTTCCTGATTTATATTATGTTCACTGATGCCCTATTGACATGCTAAAATATATTATCTTATTCGCTTACCTATAGATCTTTTTCCTATACGTAAACACAATTATCACAATTTTATGTTTACACAATCAAGATGAGTTTATTTAACGTTTTTGCAGAATAAAATGCTACTATAAAATTATGAAAAAGAATAATTGAAAAGACCAAATTTACTTACATTTGTCATGACCTTTATTGTCATTTCCCTGTTATTGAATTTATAAAATAATTCCTTGATTAGCCATTTATGCAGCACGATTTTTAAACAATTTAATATAATTATATTGAATGCATACTGCATAAGTATACTTTCTCTAAGAAATAAACGATGCCATGGGAATATCCTTGGTCATAGACCTGCTCTAGTTGGGTACAAACCTTACATATAACTGATCTAAAATATTAATAATACAAAATGTTGCTTTTAAAATATTATAGCTACCACTTACACGTTTACCGCAGTTGTCCTCAGATGGATAATAATATAAACAACTTTAAAAACTAGATGGCGAAAAATAATTTGCATGAACAACAGTAATTCTTTCTGTATTATAAAAATAAAGTTTTTTTCTTCAGTTGGTGAATAATTTTAACAGCTTTTAGAAATCCCACTACATGTTTTAAATGTCGGTGCAGTACATACCTTTAACATAAACAATTCCGTTATTTACATTTTGGAAAGTATATGCAGAATACGAATATTATCATTATGTCTGAAATGTTCTAAAACAAATTGTGTAATTATTTTGTTCTACACATAGGAAATATTATATAATAGACACATGAGCTTGTTTTAGGTAACAATTATTTTGGAAGACATGGCGGCAGCAATGCAAGTGTTTGTTGGTAATTGAACCTTACGCGAGGAGTCTGATTTGAATAGTTTTTTTTTTAAATCTATATGCAAATATATAATTTCTTTTTAAATAATTGTATTTATTTTAATATGATGATATTTGAATATTTTTTTTCTTTAGAAAATCAAGAAACAATACAAAAATAATGAAAAAGTACAAATCAAAATACGTTACCGGAATGAACCTATGTACCATTACATGGACGTTCTGTGAAATGAATATATTTTTGTGTCGTATGCCATTGTTCGCAGAGTTTATATTCTTTTGAAGTAATCGAACGCTGTCTGCGTGCTTGGGAATGCGCGTGTGAATAAAATTTTACTAAGATGACATGTTCGTAGCGAATTCCACGAACTAAGAAATAACTCTATTTGAAGATGCTGCGAGGCGAGATACTATAATAATATTAACAGTGCCTACTTTTGCCCAAAGCACAAGGAACAATCATTTCAAATGATTTAGTTGATATTTTTATTTTATCAAACCATATTGTTTTTCCACTTGCTTGACTAGTCTGGAAAAATTTTAGGTCATACTGATGGTATTTATCATTCTACTCGAATCTGTTAATATACAGAATTACAAAAAGGTTAAAGTTTTGAATGTTTTTAATTTTAAATATGCCAATGTTCAATAGAATTTCATAATTATTTTTTGTGACAAACAAAAATAATTATTTTAAAATCATCTTACCGAATAAAATTTAAACTTATGGTGGCATTCGTTAAACATTTAAAATATTATGCGTTTGATTTGTTAGAACAACCTTACATAATTCATTAATTAAACTGATCTGAATAGAAATTTTTAATTCCTTTGGTAGATAGTGTTGCAGTGCATCACTTAGCAAGGTCTTCAATTGGCGTGTTGAAAGAATGAAACCTTCGTGCTACGGCACCTTCATCGAGAAATGTATTTTTGAACATAATTATCTATTATTCTCATCCGGATTATTAAAATAATGAGACATCGTGCTTCTCTTCATAAGGAAACGTGTCACGAGTCCTATCGGTGGCAGGATGAACATTTAACTACTTGATACAAAATGAGTGAATGTTATTTTTCAATGAAGGGTAATAATTATGCATTACTCTTAGTATAAAAAGTCGTTCTGCCAGATTTTTTAAATTATTTAATAACTTTAAAACGTTATTGACTCCATTTAAAACGTTGGACTATTAATGATACATATGCATCAGACAAAGTTCTTTATTAAAGTTATTTAAGACTTTTAGTCAAGTTCACAATAAATTGTTTCTCAGATCAACCTTTGGGATTACTTAGTAGTATTGGTTACCCAGCTAACCGTGGTAGTATTTTTGTAACCAATACATCGTTCGTAGTATTTGATTATTTTCGAATCTCGAACGAATTTACAATGAATAAAGGTGAATAATATTTAAAATATTAAAATATATATGTTTTCTTTGTGTTTATTTGATAGAATTTTTAAATAGTTGTCGATTTAACCATTGGTGATTCAGATCTGGACATCAACAAGAAAACCTCAACTAATGACAATTTTTAATATAAAGCTAAATAGTTCCCCAAAGTACTTCACGGCAGAAGATCAACTCCATTTAATTTCTTAACGTAATTTAAAATATATCAAATTTGTTATTATGACGCCCTCCATGGTCGAGGGTTAAGACTCTCGACTACGAATCCGAAGGTTGCGGGTTCAAATCCCGGCGTGCGCAAGTAAATTTCATTTAATTAATTTGTGCTGTTTCACAATTAATTCATTTAAAAAATAATATATAGTATATTTGCGCACGTTCCAGAATCAAAGATACTCTCAGTATAGCCCTGGTGAAAGACCACCATTCAGAATTGAAACGTTGCTTGAAGTGGCTTTTACCCGTGTTTGGTGACCTGATCTGAATAGCCAGGTATTTACACACCTTCCTCTTCCCCTTCTCCTTCCCCTCCCCAATACCTCCAGCCTCACAACATTCCCAAATTGGGGATGCCATAGTCTCACTGGCTCATATAAAAAATTCATATAAAAAAATTATTAAATATTAAATTAAATTAATTAAATTATTAAATAAATTGTTCCAGTATTTTGATTTGTACTTGCAGAAATGAATAATAATATAATTGCATTCGATATATTTTAAATTATAACAACAACAAAAAAACATAATAGATGCAATTTGTCCATCAGGCCAGCCTTTGTGATTAATGGTACCTATTGGTTACAATAGCTACCTAGGTAGCCTTTATGATAAATTAGTTTCCAACACATCTCGAAAGTTCGACTACCTTTGAACTTTTCAGAAGGACCTATATCATAACTATTTCTGCGAATTAAAGATCCTTGAAACCTTTTCCTTCAAGAAATCAACTTCACTTTAATAATGCTTTGTATTTCTTCAGTAAGCGATTTTATTTCATGGCTCCATTTTCTAAAACATAATATTTTTCTTATAGGTCACGGTCAACGAGTCCTGAAGACTACCTAATCGATTATTTATTTATTTGCGTGCCTTTAATCTATTATTAGTATCATTCTCTGTGAATCTACATTCTGCTATTGATTAAGTGGATATAGAAAATGTTAACCCAACACTACTCAATTTAAACAAACACTATTAAATTTATTATTCATGATTTTAGAATTTGTATTATCATTGACAACTTCACAGGAACATGATGCATTCGATATCGTTCAGAATCAATAAATTAACATGGCGTGCATATTTGCGAGTATATTAGAAAAATAAAATAAGTGAGGGTTGTAAGATGTATTTGTAGTCTCTGCACGAGTAAACAACACAACCGCTTAAAATGTATTTATGTTGTTCATGAAACAATCATTTGACCCTTGACACTGTGTGTTTGGAAATGCATAAAAATTATAAATAATACTGGATAAAATTCAGGCAGATGATTTTATTATGCCATGACTAAGACTTTTCTTTATGAAACACGGATATTATTTTTTAAATCATTGTGTGGCGAGTAGCGATGAGTAAATCAAGAAATGGGTGTTTGAAAAACTTATACGTTTTTTCTAATAGGATGTTGGATTCACTTGTGTACCTGGAAGCGGTTGAAAACCATTATATGAGCACGATAAGTAATGTTAACACGACAATGGTATCAGAAAAGAGGTTAAACCTTTTTTCCAAATGCGATATTAGTTAGCAGTAATCAGTGTTCTATTCAAATAATAAACAAACCAGCATTCATATGAATTATTATTGATCTGAAATTGATGTGAAATGTTGTTTTGTATACTTTTTCGGACAACAATATTGGATCAAATACGAATCTATCCCCATCATGCCCGCATAAAATTGTTAGAACAATTATCTAAATGGCCTGATTTATTCATCGTCAATGAATGAATAAATCTCCTTTAAATTTGTGTGCTACAGTCCGCTGAAACTTCATGACGCGTCACTCCTCTCAGTGTACTAAATATCCGCATTTAAACTTAAACACGAAGCTCCATTATTCAGTTATAATTTCATTTTCTTTTAATAACAAAAGTAATTGGCTCATTTGTCTAACGCAATTAGTGAAACATCCGCCGAAGGTTGCTCGTTGTGAGATAAAAAAAGGATTTATTATAAATGGTTTATCGCCACTGTAATTTATTATTAGCAATGAACCGACGCGCGATTTTGATCTGATCGTGTTTTTTTTGGTTCATCTTCTGGGCGCTGGGCAAAAGAGGTTCGGAGCAAATTGAACTTTTTGCAAAATTTAAAATATGTAATAATCTAGTGTTAATGAACCCAGTGGTGGTGGAATTGAACTCGAGCTTTGGAATTCATGTTTACAAGATAAAATAATTCATCGAATCTTTCTACGTTATGAAGACGATTCATGTGAATTTAGAAGTTTTTTTATCACTGCTTTCTTTAGCGTCTAACCTTATTGTTTACTTGAATTCCACATTTATTTAAAAATCATCCACGGAGCTGAATTTTAAATGAAATTACACCTAAATTAAAACATTAAATGCAGATCTACTCGGGTACCTACTTATGTATAAACACACTAAACAGACACTCCCTGGAAGTGTGGTGTATAGCGATTTGAAACCACCAACACATTTCTATCGGTTTATCTCTTCACATAACATACTATATGTCGTGGAGCGTATTGGAGAAACCCAACCCACAGGCTAGTTAGTATTTTTCCAATCGTTTAATTGTGTCTAGCGCCGAGCGTTTTATAAAAACACTGCAAAATCCCATGGGATTTACCCGACTGGTTTGCGGATTTTCTGAAAGATCGATCGGTTCAAACGACAAGTGATAAAATTACAATTATTAGTTTAGTTCACCACAGGGATCAGTTTTTGTTCCACCGCAGGAATATTCATAATTGATGAGTGGGTTAAGTAAATCCAAACGGAATCTATTTAACATTGCTCAATGCTCATAAAATTATTTACGAATATATTCCAATACGTTTATTCGTTTTTTTTTTAAATATATATTATATACGAATATATTATTATTAAAACATTTATGACGGCGTTTAACTTCGATTGGAGAGGCACAAAAGAAGAAGGAAATGGTTCATAAATACAATCTTCTTTAAAGGCTTTGGAGAAAGTCTGGGTGGTACTGCATGGCATTCTTAAAATAAAGCCAATAATCCAACACCTCAGTGGAAGCGTTTCCGTGTCTTGCAGATATTATATAACCATTGGGAGCTAGGTGGTGACAGGTTTTCATAAGGAGTCCGCGCAAAAAAATATCTCTCCAATAGTCTACACGATAATGATAATAATAATCTAATCTAAATTCTATCGGCATGAACGATCATCTCTTACGCAGTATGTTGAAGTGCTTTACAAGTATACATACAATTTCAAACGACATACTTATACTGTAGCCGCCAATACCGATGAACCTTCATGTTTTTAAACTTTCCACGGAGTTGCTATTAAACTAAATATTACGACTAAAAATCAAAGCAAATCTATTTTATATGAAAATGTCTCTAGATTAAGAATATTAAAATGTTTCGAGACATTTAATATGTGGCTACGTGAATTGAAGTTTGACAGCTTGAGAAAAAAATTAATGCAGAATACGGTATTGATTTGAAAAAAACACATATTTGGGCTCATTTTGGCGAAGTATCTCAACGATCTGTATTGGTAGTTAAATTTTCATCCAAACAGACAAATGCGCGGCATTCAAAACATGTTTTTATCTTTTAATACTCAGTTTTATTTAAAAGCAATGAAGTTCTGGAATTAATGAACATTGTGAGAACATTATGATTATTTTCAAGTATTTTTCAGGTAAAGCTGATTCTGAACCATTTAAAATCTCCGGTGTTTCATATCTTATAATAACATAATCTATAATACATAATGACGCCAGTCTTAAATGTTAGTGTCTACAGAGTAGAACATATATTTGTCTAAAGCGGTGAAAGCATTGTGGCGGTAAGCTCGGGATTAGTAAATATTGACACCATTTTCATTTATAAACATTTACAGGTCTCAAAATCATTGACATCGGGATAAATAAGTTAAAACAACGTGCATATTGTTTCATGTTCTTCATTTGTTGATGAGGTAATCTAATAATAACAATTATGGTATGCGTTGCAACAAAACAATAATAGTGAGTCATCAGTTTAACTTTAACGGAATCCCTCAGATAGCCCTAGACGTTTGCGTCAAAGCGCCGCAAAACTAGGTGGCGCGGGGATAGCTGCAGGCAGATGATAACACAGGGCACACTAACGTTTAGGAATGCCTCGCAACGTTGAATTGTATAACATCAAATTAAACAGAACACGAGGAAAATACTTCAATTAATTTATGATATTCCAATCCACAACATCATATTGAGATTTTGTTGACTCTTTCACAAAAAAACATATCGATATTCCTACAACAGTTTTTCATCTTTCATTCCTTCAAGACTATCCGAGAAAATCAGTATGTGACAGTGTAGTTGAGGCACTTGCCTCACCGTTCTTTGTTATCACTCACCTAAGGTCTGTTCCGTGTAATTTTTTTGTTCCCTACTCAAACTACGTTAGATGAACCTTCATCTTGAATGGATGATAAACATTACCGTAAGTTTATGGGTGGGAATCTGGGCATAAGACTAACACGATTGCATAACAAATAATAATTAATCGAGCAACAACTGCACAATAAGAGAGTAAAAAGCCACCTCGCTTTCGGAAAAACTCGCTATATATTCCGGCGAGAGCTTTATCCAAGAGTGTGGAGCAGGATTGAGAGTTGAGGCAAATACGAAAAAATATTTTTTATGGTTTTTGACTATAAACATTTATTGATAATTTTTTTTTATTGGGTATGGGTAAATCAAAAAATATAAGTAAGTCGTCTCAATGTGGCTTAACCACAGTTGAAAAATGGATTTGAACGCCGAAACTGCCGAAACAAAGATTAAAAAAAAAAACTCGCAGAACTTAATAATAACATTATTAAATTTGATTTATTTCACATAAAAAAATAATAATAATAATAAATACAAGTAAAAGCATGTAGGTATTCTATAATGTTATTCCCCCGCAACATTAAACCAAAATATTTATACATTCATTATTTAGAAAAATTAGTGCTAAGGTACTTTTACTTGAACGCAAAATCCATAGTTGGTCGTTAGGTTGTGAAAGTAAATTTTATTTAATTAATTTGTTTTGTTTCACAATTAATTCATTTAAAAATAATATATAGTATATTTTTGCACGTCCCAGAGTGTAAGATACTCTCAGTATCTCCCTGGTGAAAGACCACCATCCAGAATTGAAACGTTGCTTGAAATGGCTTTTGGCCGTGTTTGGTGACTAGATCTGAATAGCCAGGTATTCCCCACTATTCTTCCCCTTTTCCTTCCCCTCACCAATACTTTCAGCCTCGCAACATTCCCCAATTGGGAATTCCATAGTCTCACTGGCTCCAGACGGTTGGGAGCAGTTGGGACTCTTGCGCGGTATTCATATAAAAAAAGCATAATACTAATGTAAATTACAATCTGAATGACAAAAAGCAACTACTAAAAAAATAAAAATTGTAGTTTTTGGAATTAAACTTTTACAGGTAGACAACGTATTGCATTAAAAATATATGCAGTTTTGTTGTTCCATTAATTGTTGGAGTGTGTCGATTGTTTCATGCTTCGAACGCAGTTGTGGTCATTCAGGAAATGACTCGGTGCCTTGGGGCTCTAACAACTTAATAAAATAATACGGTGGTATTATAGTTTATATAATAATATTAGTGCAACGTTTATTGCATCGTGGATTATCGAATAAAGAGGAACTTTTCTATTCAACGAATCTAAAAATGATGTATGGTATTTTCAAAAGTCCTTGAGATTTTCATGCAAGCATACATTATTGGGTACGAAAAAAACAAGTCCTAGTTTCGTGGTCAAAAGACGATGAAATTGTTAAAAGAATGAATATTAAAATATTTGTTATTTCTATGGCATAATGCTAACCATACATGCAAAACAATTATTCAATTTAAGCTAAACGGTTAAATTGAAATTACTGAAAGTAATTTTGTCTTAAGAAAGGTATGCCGTACTCTTGATTTTTCATATAGTAGTACTTTTAAGTAACAATTACAACCAGCAGAGTTATTCAATAAAAATAAAATATTTATTGGAATATATGTACGTGTAAAATACCATTGACTTTTACAATATTTGTTATGTTTATATTAAAATATTAGTTTTAATCGAAGATTTGTTGATATGTAATATCTATATAGATGTATATTTAAATATTGATTTCAACTCATTTTTAAAAATAATAATTAAGTCATGAATTTGGCTCAGATCCATTTTAAATGGACTTTCTAGTTACGGATCTATTGGAGGAATTATGACAAACTAACTATCATGCCATTTACCCGGAGGGATAGTCAGAGGACAGGCCGCCAAACAATTCGATCTTGGCATACACTTCTTTCTTCATTCACATTCGTGCAAAAAACGTTAAATAAGAATGAAAAGATATATTTAAAAAACAAAAATCAATAACTAGATTTATGGTACACATTGTGTGCTTAGTTGCATATATTTTTTTAAATATCTGAGGTGCATGGGAATGTTTTGATAGGATCAACGTGATATTCTCGCTATAAAATTGTTTGATAAAATTTGTATAATGACTTGTAATTTTAGCACACACGATGTGTAACCATTTGTGCTAAAAAACAACACAAATTAAGGTCTTTAAGGATCCTGAATTCAGAAAGAATGTAAAAATTAAAAGTTGTAAATTTTAATATTACTTAGTTTTTGCACGATAAATGTTTTATGGCATTCCCTAGTAATAATAACGGATTTACAATGGTGTACGTTAGTATGGAAACCCTAACGTCAAATAACAAATGTCAATATTTTTTGTGAAAAATGTGTTTCGTACCTAACTACTATAGAATGACCGAAACAATAATTACCTTTGTTTCGAAAACACTATATGTTATTAAGAATTCAAAGTAAAAAATATTCCCTTTTATTGACATACATTGTTGATGTCACCAGTCCAAGCAAATTGGGCTGTATACTTTCAAAAATAATAACTGTAATTCAACATATTATGCGGACTTTTACGAGTACATTATCTATTTCTTTTACTTTCCATTCTATTCCAACCATCGTAACGGTATGGCGAACATAGAATTTCACCCAAAAACCAAATTTTCACATGCGTTTATATATATACATACATACATTTATAATTAACATACATTTCCGTTGTAGGAGATAACCTCATTCTAAATTGTCACCTTAATAAAAATAAAATAAACGAGTATATGTATATCTTTTTTTTATATTTTTTTTATTACGTGGACAATTTAGAATGAGGTTGTATCCTACAACGGAAATGTATGTTAATTATAAATGTATGAAATTAATTAGAGCATGCCGAGGACAAAACTTTTTGGACTTTTGAAAAATACAGAATAGTACCGAAAAATAACCTTCAAAATGTTGATAATCTCGCTGGTTGGAAAATACGCAAGTGACGTTACGGTTAATTAAATGGCTACCGTGGCTATAGAAAGAATAGGCGGGGCAATATTCGTTACTACCATTCGAATTGTGGATTGTACTGAATTGTGACATATGACGTCACGGATAGAGATACATTTTTCTAAAATTCGTTTTGAAAGCTCATAACGCCGTCATTATAGAGGATAACGAAATACTAATTTTACTTCCGTTATTTAGCTCTTTAAATATTATACATTTTCATTAAAATGAAAAAATAAATTATTAAACAACCTCTTTAAAAGTAAAATTTTGTTATACTTTCGTACGAAATTCCGAACTTATGCCCATCAGTGTACATATTAGTAGCATCCTGATGAGTATTTCACGTCTTCCCTTTCACCCGCACCCAGTGCGAAAGAACGAGACGCCACCACGGAGGATAGATTAATTTTTTTACACTTTCAGAGGTCCGCGGTGGGGTTCCAACTCTCATGCAATAGTATAAATACTTGTGATTTGGACCGCAGAAGGCATCATTCGGGGTTTGAATTAGTGTGGCAACAACCAAACTATAAGAAGATGGTATACACTGTAAGTTACAATTTCAAGTAATTCGTCTTAATTAATAGTAATCATTTCCCGGAGTTCAAATTTCAAAAAATCTCATTATTAAAAAAAGCACAATTTTTTATTAACTCGAAAGAACAATGTTTAAATTTTACGGTTCAATAAAGAGGTAGCTATTTCAATGTGCATCCCAATAAGTTTTTATTAAAACATGGTAAAATCAAAGTATCTCCAAAAACTTCAATTCTCAAGTTCAACGTAAAATACCTAGGTCACTTTGTTTGGCGCATGTAATCGATAAGTATATTCGAGATATACATTTCGAAATGATATGATTTAATCAAATGCTTTGAAAATGAAGTCCAGAAATAAAAATTCAAATTAATATAATATTGCATTTTAAGGGTAGTTGTGGAATATTTTACAAATAAACCAAATGAACTTCTTAAAAATCCTGAGATTGAATTCAGAAGCGTAGTATCTTCCATCTACTAATACGGTTATATTTATATTCACGGTCGTAACATAAAATAGTCGGGATTAATCGAATTAAAAAAATTTAAAACATCGTTCAAATGTTTCTACATTATCAATATCTAGCGCATTTATGTTTTCAAAAGGAACATGGAAAGACAAATTTTGTAGTATTAGTTCTAAAATTTCTTACATTTAACCAATAAACAATCTGTCATTAGAGCAAGCGCCTGCAAGTGGCTATGGAGGTGGTACTGAAGAATAGCATTTGGTTACAAGAAAAGCGTGAATCACGACTTGGGTCCGGCAAAAAACTTGGCATTACCTACGAGTACAAATATTGTTTGAAATGTGTAATCTTCTTAAATAATATTGAAAGTGGAAATACCTTCATTGATAATCTGACAGCATAATAATATTGTAATACACGTAATAATAATCATTATTATTCGAAATAACAACAACACAATACAAATTATTAAATGTTATTGTCTCTTATTTAGCGATAAATGTATGTTTCCGATTGATTTTGATGAAAAATAAATGTATTGATCTATGAACTGTATTTATTTTTTAGTGCTGGATCGGAGTTGCCCTCCTCGCGGTAGCAAGTTTGGGATCAAAGTTGGACAACACATACCTTCCCCCAAGCAACGCCAAGACAGCAGGAGGAAGCTCAGCTTTCCTGTCAGCTCCATCTTACATTACTCCCGCGATACAAGGCGGATTCCCCGGATCTGACTTCAGCAAAGTCGAAACATTCTCATCTCAACAGAACTCTTTTGGGGCACCACAAAATGGTATCAAATCTTTTGCATCCCAATCTGGGTTTTCTAGCAAAGGAGGATTTGGTGCAGGGGGGCAATCAAACTTTGGGGGATCACAGTCTGGATTCGGGCAAAACAACGGAGCCCCACTTAAGCTTACCCAAGGATTTTCTGGTGGAGTAGGAGGATCAGGATCATTTGGTGGTGCTTCTTCATCTTTCGGAAACAGCGGCGCGTCTGGGTTTGGCCATGGTGGTTCTGGATCATTTGGAGGAAATAGTGGATTCGGAGGAAAGAGTGGATCTTCTGGTTTCGGAGGAAGTGGATCACACAGTGCATCCACTGGATTCGGCGGACAAAGTGGATCGGCTGGATTCGGAGGATCAACTGGTTTTGGAGGTAAAAGTGGATCATCTGGATTTGGAGGTCAAGGTGGTTCTGCCGGATTTGGAAGTCAAGGTGGATCTTCCGGATTCGGAGGCAAAAGCGGATCTGCAGGATACGGAGGACAAAGTGGGTCCTCCGGGGTTAAGAGTGGATTTGCTGCATTCGGACAGGGTGGTTCATCTGGATTTGGAGGACAAAGTGGATCTGCAGGATTCGGTGGACACAGTGGATCTTCTGGATTCAAGAGTGGATCTTCAGGGTTTGGGGGACAAAGCGGATCTTCTGGATTTGGAGGACAGAGCGGATCAACTGGTTTCGGTGGATCATCTGGATTCAAGAGTGGATCTGCAGGATTCGGTGGACAAAGCGGATCTGGTGGATTCGGAGGACAGGGAGGATATTCCAGTGGATCTCAAGGATTTAGCGGTGGTTCCCAGCCATCATTCGTTGGACAAAATGCTTATTCAGCTCATGGTTCTTACAAGTCTCCAGGACAAGAAATCCCAATCCTCAAGTCCGTAAATGAAAATAACGGAGATGGAAGCTACAGTTTCAGGTAATTAACCAAAATCTTTAACAAACCAAAAAAAACTTGTTTCCTTTGTTGATAACAAAATAATATAATTTTATATTCAGTTTGTTCGTGCACATAATAAATTTGATGATAATACGATTTAAAAACTTGCAAAATGTAATGGCCATATAATCATTATTGACTATTCATATTGAGGTCAACATTGAACTTGAGATCGAATATGTAACGATGATATTGTGTTGCAGTTACGAAACCGGAAATAATATCAAGGCCGGAGAGAGCGGTCTGGGAGGGCAAGGAGCCAATGGAGGCTTCGCTTTCACCGCTCCCGATGGCGGCCAGTACTCCGTCTCCTACACCGCTGACGAGAACGGCTTCCACCCCATGGGCGCCCACCTCCCCACCCCCCCACCAATCCCACAGGCCATCAAAGAGTCCATCGAGAGGAACCTCAGGGAAGAAGCCAACAACCCCCATGGGTAATTTCAATTTTTTTTGTTAAGCTTTACAAAACACATTTGTGATTTCACTAGTAAAAAATTTTCGCCATCAGAAAATATCCCTATCCTAGTTTCATACGTATTGTAGGCATAATAAATCATATCATTTTGAAAACCGTGATGTTTTGATGCATTATTATCGAAAACATTATTAATGTTCTGGAGTACAAGGAAATCTCAGTATCGCCCGGCTAACAGAAGAGCATTTAGAATCAAAACGCCCCTCGAAGTAGTTACAACTATATTTAGAAACCAGATATAAATAGTCAGTTGATAACTCATCATCTTCCCCTCCGCACTATCTTGAGGCAATATTCATATAACGGGAATCCAACCCGCTCTCATACGGTTATGCACTTCAATAGGAATCAATAGTTAAACGCCTATGGTTACCAAACCATAATTTGGGTTTGTGTCACCCTTCTCCGTTAGCAGCGGCCAAGCCTTACCGAGGAAAGGCGAGGCCGCCCCCAGGGGGCACCACTCGGAGGTGGAGATAGGATTTGTTAGTTTCTCAAAGAGTTTACCAACCGTTTGCTTGCGTTCAGGTGCGACAGTCCTGCCGTGCTAAGGACTATCGTTCTTGAACCCCCCAACATTCACACATCACACATTCACGAAATAATGATACAATATAATATATTCATAACTTTATATATATACAAATCATGCGTTCGAATATATGTACGTGTGCAACATGCCCAATTGTAAAAACGTACAAAAAACATTCATACCTCATAGTATTGGTATAAATGCATTCGCATTCGTAAGTGTTAAAGCTACAACCGTTCAAATTCTGTCAAAATAACTACCAGCTTATCCGACAAATTAGGCAGTCGATCATTTTAACCATTCGATTGATTACAATTCACCTCCATTTGCCCAAGTAAAAACTACGATGTTCAAACGCATAACTTTGCCCCTCTAGAACAACCAAAATTCATGCATCATGTAAAATAACGAAGATAACTCCTTTAGACACCGAGAGATCGGAATCGAGTCCTTCACTGTTGCAAGTAATGTTGTGTGTTCTTTAAACTACATTAATTGTTTAGATCTTATTGCAAACACTAGCATTCGAAGGGATTTTTTCATACTCGATAATTCAACCTATACTCGTAGTAAAAAAATTATGCTTTTCTAAAAATTCATCTTCACTGCTCTTATGATGAATATGCCTAAAAGTTAGGGACGTGCTATAATAAATTTTAAACCTAATAAAAAAAAAATTATATTAAAACTAGAACACTATTAGTCGTTCATGGGATTTTTGAATAGATAATACAACTTATAATAAAACATGTACCTTTTCCATAAATTCACTGTTCTCGTAATAAAATTGTAAAGTGGAATGTTAAATTAGAAACATGTATTTAAGCTAATTAGCAAAGCTCTATTTTATAAAATCGAGCACACTAATAGCAATTGATGGGATCTTTAAAACCGATTTTCTCGAGTTGCATCACCACCTGTGGAGCAAAATCTGGACAAGATAGTATTACGAAATAACAACCGCATTCGGAAAAAAATCACTCAACATGATAAAAAATCGTGACCTTTTCACGCTGCCGCACTGCCCCACGGCCTATTACTTTGATTGGAGCGTTTTGTGTTGTTAAATTTATGTATTTGACCTCACCTAGAAACGTGGCAGTTTCTCATGATGAGAATGCGCAGAAATATGTTGCTTTAACATATCCTACCAACATTTTTTTTTAAACATGTTTTATTTTGATAAGAAATACAATTGTGAAAGATCTAAAATGAAGTTTCTCGTAATCAAACCTTTGAATTTCCATAGTATGTGTTTGTAGTTATTTCTTAATTGAGTGTTCGAATGGTATTTTAAAACGGTCAAAGCTGTGTACCATACATTAAATGACTTAATTCATATTTTCATTAGATGGGTTATATGAGCAAACAGCCACGCGACTGAGTTTATAAATAAATCAGGAGGTAATATTTAAAATGCATTACCTACTCAAAACAAATGGGTTTGATAAAAGGCATTACATACCAGAAGCCATTTTTAATAACTATGGCCATAATAACCAGGAAAAATCGTTTTATTAATCACAAATGTATATTTGAATGTGGTTGAGATTATTCATTAAATATTACAAGAGCGCATGTATATTAATTTACCCGTAGTACTCTAATAAAAATTAACCTTTATATTTCTAAAAAGATCCTTTATAAGGCTTTAGTAGAGATTTTTTCTTGCTCACATGTTTTGCAGTAGGTATATTTCTTTCGTATATGAACACATTTTTATTTCGTTTGTTTGAATTGGCATTTTCAGAAGCGATGATGGCTCTTACAAAGGAGAGGGATCTCAAGGATCTCAAGGTTACGGTTCTCAGGGAGGATATAAATCATCTCAAGGATCTCAAGGATATGGGGGTTCTCAAGGTGCGCAAGGATTTGGAGGTTCTCAAGCCTTCAAGAGTTATCAAGGGGTTGGAGGATCTCAGGGATCACAAGGTTATGCAGGTGCTCAAGGATCCCAAGGGTTTAAGGGAGCTCAAGGATTTGGAGGATCCCAGGGAACACAAGGATTTGGAGGATCCCAGGGAACACAAGGATTTGGAGGTTCTCACGCTGCCCAAGTCTTTGGAGGAACTCAGGGTTCCCAAGGATTTAAGGGAGCTCAAGGATTCGGGGGTTCTCTGGGATCCCAAGGATTTGGAGGTGCTCACGGTTCCCAAGGAGTAATCAAGAGTCAGTCATCTCAGCAATCTTTCGACAGCACAGGATACCACTATTAAGCTGTTTCGAAGGGTGGAAAAATGCAACTTGGAGCGGAAAGCTGGTATAGTTATTTTATTTTCAAATACATAAGTTGCATTTGTTAAATTTAGAAACTTCCACCTCTCCGCTTCGGGGCACTCTCAAATAAAATCAGAGTTTTAGCAAATACTTACAATTGTGAAATAGTTTTTTAGACTGTTTTAAATAACATTAAAATTGACATATTTATTCATTTATGGTGCATTCAATTCAAGAGCGATCTATGTTTATAACATTATTTCAGATTTAAAATAAGAAGTACGGATACCTAATAACAGCTAATTCCTAAATTCAAAAAATTAAAATTTTTAATTAATTTTTAATAAGTTATCAAGCATAAGACGTTATGGTGAAAGCATTATCAAATTTTAAGATTTAAGTGTAATCTGAAATTAGATGTAATACGAATGTTTGAATTCTTGATTAAATGTTTTTATTACAGTCTGTACATTTCAAAAAGATTTTTTAAATTATTTTTCTGTTGGCGATTGAAATTAGTTTTTTTTCCCTGTGTTTTATACAAAATTGGTTAGAATATTGCATTATTTTTATATAAAGGCAAATTGTGACCAATTCATGTCCATTGTTCATATTCATTTCAATAAACTTTTATTATATTATGTATTATTTTGCTTCATGCTTTTAAATAAATATCTTATGAAATCTAAAATATGCGATGTTTACCTTATTCTAAATGCGATTATTTGTTTATTTTGTAATTTATTATTTTCATTTACTTACATTTTTCTATACAACCTATATTCAAACATATACCATCATAAATTCAAATATATAATAAGTATGTATTTTGCATGAATACTATATATTATGGTTTTATCATATATCTAGTCTAAGAATTAGTAATATACTATGTAATCCAAGATTACATAGTATATTAGCCAGCTCGGCTTGAAAATGACTAATCGGTCTTTGAAGTAAAGAATCAGGTTTACTACTTGTTTCTTTAAAATCCACCACAGGGGCTTTCCAAAGACCGTATTACTTAAATGACGTAAGAAAATATAATACTTGAAAATATATTCTAAAATCGATTTAGATTTAAATAATACGATTATTAATATTTTGGACAATAAGGAACTCCAGTCCAATTTTTAATTTTTTTTATCAATAATGACGTTCAAATTTAAATACAAGTATATTTGGTTTTTTTTTTCCTAAAGATAGTTTTGATGGTTAAAATAATTATCAAAATTTCAAATTTTCGGTCGGTTTTGATCACTTTTGAGATTAGAATGTCAAATGTCAAAACAAGGATGAGCTTTACTGTACATAATTGTATATTTTATTCATGGTAAACTATTACTAAACATAAGTAATATAATTATGTACCTTTTTATAAACTTTAACTCAAAGAATAATAATAGTATTGACCATTAACATCATCATAATATCCGTATTGATAATTGGTTTGATCATGAATACTCTTATTTCTTTCCTGAATAATGGTTGTTTATATTAAACAACAATTATAGAGCTTAAAGTCACCCAAATTAAGTTAAAATTAAAAAATTTTTTTTTTTTTTTTTTTCATTCTAATCCAAAAACAGAATTCTCACGTGACGTCAGATGTTTCAAATGCAATGGTACCAACATAACACGGTGTTTTGATGATCTGATTTTTTATTCGCTTTTAAATAACGATTTATACATTCTACGTATTATATATTTAGAATCGGCGTTTGCTGATCTATATGAATATGTATTTTTAAAGTCATTATATTTTTCACTGGAGTTCCTTATTGCACGTATTGGAATGGTTGCGCAAGATTTATTTTAGGTAAGGTCCAGTGAAACCAAAATTATCATTAACAGATTTCCATTAATGGAACCGGTCACAGAGCGAGTCACGAAATACATAAAAATGAGTCGTGTAAGACTATATATGGGAAATACCAATCTAATAATACAATCCCAATATTATTAAATAATGCTTGTACCTAAAAGATTTTAATGGGAACTAGGATTATATTCTGAGTATCTACACCTATAGCTAGAACTTAAATTACTTAATTTACACAAAAATACGATATTTCTGAAAATATATGTTATAACATGTATCTTTCTAATAATCAGGTGTCTCATATTAGTTCTTGTTGGATGTCAATGTAAGGTTAATTCAATTAAACGTTTATCTGATAACTTTGATCCTGGCTATAAGTAAACCACAAAAAAAACACTTGAAAAAACTTGGTCGATTTCCAAAGTAAGGAAAATATTTTTTTAGTGTATGGTAATTTAAGAGTTGAAATAAAAATTTGAAATCTCCTTTCAGGCCACCGGTTTATTTAACATTTTTTATTCAAAGTTTAGAAAAAATGATTTGTGAAAAATTTACTTTCGGAGAATGCCATTAATAGTCAAATTATTATTTTATTACCATAATAATGCATTCACATTTCTTTGTGTTTTCTATTATATCCAAGAAATTAGTCGGGTAATATAATATATTTCTAAATAAATTTTTTTTAAATCTACATCAACATTTCTATTTAGGATCATTGAATTTTGCCAAATCTTATATAAATCCATTTTCCTGGCGTCAGGTATGAATAAGACAAACATTTTAAAGGTCTTCCTTTCAAAAACATTGGTTTATGGTGCTATGGCCTGTAAATACTCTAAAAATAATCTAATAACATTGTATTCCGAGTCCTTATTAAATATGCCTTAAAAATATTATACTCACCTTTAGATCACGCTTTATTGATTATTTATTCACAAATGCATAATTAGGTTCCTACCTGCATATAATATAAGTAATTGTCCTTAGGGGTGTATTCAGAGAAGATATACGGTCGTGGGTACGACAAAAGTCTATATACTTATATCTGCATGTGTCTTGAGTGGAAATTCGCCGTAATTTTTTTTTTGATAATGCAGTGTCTTCGTAGGATTATGCAGTTATGGTATAAGGCCAAATAACAAAATATGGCATACTTTTATCTTAACCTTCTTTACATGTTCTACTGTATGAGAAAGGGTAGGCTTTTTATTCAATAATCTTAAAAAAAAATTAATTATTCAGCTTTCAACAAAAACTTCAACTTTAAAAAAATATCTTCGCTTGGGGCCCCTTATATGAAGTTAACAAAAAAAATTAATGAAGTGACAGTATTTTGTTTTTGATAATTTGTGGATCCCTTGCCACGAATATGTAAACATCTCTCCATGTTTTCGCAGATTACATATCTAATGTTTTTAAATATTGAGATATTTGGTTTCCTTTTGCAGAATAACAGTCGGGAAATATTACCATTCATGTAAAAAATATATTGATCTATAACTGTGTTAACCTGCACATATTGCTCCCTCAGTGATTGAAACAGGTGATGTTCATTTAGCAGGCCCGTTAAGGCATGGAGCCTTTTTTTCTGAGATAGCCATCACTCAGTCGAGAAATTTGTACCCCTGCTGAATGCTGTGACAAGCTCCAAAATTTGGGAGCTTTTCGACTGACAATAGATATGAACATACGAATCAAAAATAATCCTTTTCAAGATGGTTAAAAAAAAAGTGCTATATTTTTGATGCATGGTTTATGTACACACAGGAATGTTGCAAAGCTGATCGTGTGAAATAAAAAATCGCAATAGTAAGTATTTAACCAAACTGATACAACCTCTCACATTTATTAAAATGATAATTTTTTTAAATTATTAATGAATACATTAATTAATTATTATATTAATTATTATTATAGTTTTTTTATGCTATCGCTCTGATAAATGAATAATCTATTATTCGGGCGCATAAAAATATATTTTTTCTTAATTTATGTGTGAATCTGTTCCTTACATCTTTTATATAACAACATGTGTGAATACTGAGAGATAATTGATTTATTGTTATAAATAAAAGGTTCAGAACTCAGATATTGGTGGTACGCTGGTCGTGCGGTAAATTCTCAAACTAGATGATGATTATGGAAAGCGTTTCCAAGACGCTTTAATAGAGTGTGTAGAGATGGCGTTAGTAATACTTTGAGGATATATTTGCTTTAATAATTATTATTCTTACAATTTCGTCGTTGCATAGATAATATCATGTATCAAGAATTCCGAAAAATCTCGAAAAACGTTCATAAAATCAAGAAAAAAGTATTCAAAAATACACACAGCCTTGAGTATAATGACAAACATATTATTTGTAAAAAAACAATGTGTTAAAAAAGTTTACATGATTTGCAAAACCCTAAAAGTAATTTCAAAATCAAAAGTTATTTTCTCAATGATTGTTTGTTCCATTGTGATCGATGCACTTTTAGCATGATCACTTACAGCATTTGCCAGAACACGATTTTTTAATCTGATAATTGCAACCATCTGAAATCAGAATCGTCTTCTTGATATTTTGCGGTTCCATAAAAATACTGCCCGGTTTTCTTGCATTATGGAAAAGTAAAGACGTGCAACAAACGCAATTTTTAGAGTGGCAGAAGAAGTATACCCTCAAAGCGGATTTCGCATCACGATGATTTTTATTTTAACATAATTAACTTGTTATTTTTTTATTATTACTGTTCAATAATATTATATTTTAATGTTTAAAAATCAAACGAGGCTATACAATTTATCGCATTGCAGGGGGAACACGACGTGAGGGACAGTGGCTTTTACGATATTTACAGTAAACAAATAACGAAATAACCAATAAATCACATTTTACATGACGACCAAATTTCGGTTATACTCGAGCTCATCAGAATATTTACATTTTTTATGTACTGTAAAATAGCAAAAACCGGAAATGTCATCAAACTTCAATGCATTAGAGACGATCAGTGGATGAAAATGAAACAACTCTTCACACTTTGAAACACATATTTAATTTTTTAAATTTCCTACACACACACATAATTGAATAAGTTTATTGAAATGTTTCTACTATACTCCTATACATTTATATATATACTAAATTCTACTACATAGACGGGGCCGATTCTAATCTAATTTGTGCCCCAGACAACATTTAGATGGGAATTCCCTTAATTTTATCGATTTCTGCATTAGTAGTTATTGATTTTGTTTCACAGATTTTGGAGTCTTTCATTATTTATGAACGATATTAGTGTGCGTTAATAAACCATTTTTTGCATTTTATTTTGAAGAGTTCAATTCACAATGTACATCTGATACATATTTTATGCCTACCGGTTTCGACACTCCCGTGTCATTAATTACCGTTTTTAAAACTAACCCAGCCAGTACATGTACAATAGGTATATATAAATTGTTAAATAGGAATAGTGGCATTGCGAAATAAACCCTTAAAATAAAATGTCTGAAAATTGTTACATATCACTTGCCTAAGAAATACAAAAACTGATTTTTGTTTTCTAACCATTTGACGCCTTCTAAATATTAGCACTTCAAAAATGTGAAACATCTTTAAGAAATATTATGCATAATGTGTATTTTATATAACTATCCGAAGAATTCCAGTAGTTCATTAACATTACTAAAGCTAAGGTACGATACTAGGTGATAACAATAGTTTGCATATGAATTAAATATTAGTGCAATTATCTTGAAATGGCTTATAATATTGACTTCTTTAATTAATGCAAAATCGCTTCCAGGCATCATTTTCAATTATATAACTAAGATTTTTTATACAATTCAATAACAATTATACGAATAAAAATTATTTAATACATTATTAACAATCACATAATTAAGAATTGTTCAATAAATTAAGAACAATTATACGATTAAGAATTATTTAATAAATTAATAACAATTATTTTGTTTAAACCACTGTTTTTAATATATAAATTTCTACATGTTTAAGACGCAAAGCTCCCCTCGTCAGGATAAATAATATACTTACTAAAAATAATGACAAGTATAGACAAATAATAAGTAAATATAACAAATTACAAACAGAAACAAAAAAATAAAAATAATTAAGTAATGGGTAAGTAATTAATTAAAAACGTTAAAATAATTACTTATTTTTATTTATGGCCCTAGAAATGATTACACATCTTTCGAAGAAATTTTGGAAGAAAAATAATAATTTAGTTTAAATAACCATTTTGATACATATTTATTAAATAGTGGTACAAAATAACAATTAATCTTTAAAATTAGAAATAACTTTTTATGTTTTACATTTCATTGTAATATTGGTTATTGAAAATAACATCAATAACTCGCAATAAATATGAAATAGAAATAGATACAGAAAATAAAAACATGGGGTCGTGACTGAGACTCGAATTACATTGAGAGTTTTCATAGACAATCGACAGAATTCAGAACTAAACTTAAAACTCATCTTTTCAAACAATCATATCCATAAATTGAATTGAAATAGCTAGGCTAGCCGGTTAGTGCTCACCTAAAGTCACTTAGGAAAAGTTTAAAAAATTCACGAATCGGTGCGCAAATGCGTCCACAGCCCGTAACACTGTAAACAAAAAGTATAAAAAATAAACAAAAAAATTTAATATCCATTAAAAACTTCTTACGCTTTTTATGATCATTTTATAAATATTTTCCAGTCCTAAAAATTATAAGTATTTCAAATAAATACCAAATCTTCTTGTGCCACCAATCTTTTAGTAAATGTAACATCAATAGAAAAATAAAAAAGGATTATAAAATAGCAACTGTAAAAATATGGTCTCTTTATTTAAATTTTCTAATAAAACTGTGTTCATCTGAAGCGACCTGCCAGGTAAGTGTGTTTTCTGTATCTGTTTGTACATAATTAGATAAAGAATAGGAAGTAATATTTGTTTATTTGGCGCTATAAAAGTCATCCGATTATTATTATTATTATTATTAGAGTTACTGGTATTAATTTTTGTAAAATATTACGACGAACTATGAAACTTCAATAATATATTTTCATATGAATCATGTTTTGTCAGAATGTTGTGCTCTCATGCAAAGATGGCAGCCAATATATATGAGAAATACTTGAAAAACAATATAAACAATTCTCAAGGGAAGTATAAGATTGAGCGATTCAATTGCGGAATTCAATAAGGTCTCGGTAGATCAATTGGTAGAGACGCAAATCTCAGATAGACAAGAGCTTCTGAGAATGAGTTTCAATTGCGATGGTATATTCGTATTTTCTGTGCTTCTTCTGTTTAATATTTTATTTGAGTTATTGAGGTTATTTTCAATCATTTATAATTCTTACTGACACAACTTTTTTTCTAGTCTTAGATATATATAATTATATTATTAAGTGTACCTTACCAACAATATATTTTTATTCACATTCATAGCCCTTTTCGAATCGAGGAAAATTTTATTAAAAACATCTGTTTTATTTGATATAACTTCATAAATCGGTTCAGTTTTAATATCCTCGGGAACTCCACGGATGACCCCCCTATACATAAAATATGTATAAATACTACATATACATTCTTAAACCGATTGCGTTACATTTAAAAAAAATTTTTTTTAGAAAAAACAATCATTTTACAGCATCGTTGTCAAATACGACAAAATTATGAACAAAACTAATCTTCACTATACCTTTTTCTTTAAAAATAAATCCACAAAGAAGGCCGTGAGGGAAATGATTTCCCTCAAGGCCTCTGTCATATTGGGGATGCTATGTGGAGAGTATTTTAGAGGATAGGAAGGAGTGAACCTGGGTTTTGAAGAGACACATGTTGTAGGAGGGAAGAAACACAGACGTTAACGTTTATTGTGACGAAGCTTCGTGTTTTATGATAAAACAGTAGATATGGTGAGTGAACGAATCTACTAGACATTGGAGCCTTTAGAGATGCAATATTAAGGTATATATATATTTTTTTAAACATCTAAACTTAATTATTAATTATAACATCTAGTTGACTTAGATTTAGAAAGGGAAACTCGTAGATTTATTAATTATAACTAAACATTTATATTTTGAGCTTATTAATGGGTCAGACACAGTTTGAGTATATATGTAAATTAATTATGTTTTGAGCACATTTATTACTATTTATTTATTACACTCACACATTTTTTTTTCTTAATGATATATGATATAATACATCATGTAATTCATTAGAATAAACTTGTTTGAAATACTAAGGATATACAAATTCTTAATACAACGTCAAAAATGACAGATCCTGCTGAGGAGTAAATTTTGCTTTCTCAGACATTTGTAATATGTTTGGAATAATAAGTGCAAGGAGAATTTTGGCCACTGGTACTTTTTTTCACCCAAAAACTAAAAAAATCCGTAGTTATGGAACAGGTAGGGTTTGTCGGTTACTGGGTTGAGCGATCAGTGAAAAAAAATCTCAAAACATCTACAGTTTTTACTGTGTAGTAATGCTTAGTATAAACACAATAGATTTAATACACAAAATAGTTTTAACGTAATAAAAAGTAGATTTCATGTTTAAAATAAATATTTTGTCGTTGTGAAAATGAAACATTATTCATTGTTTATAATCACTGCTTTCATTAAAAAAAAATAGGTAAGTGCTTCCAAAAAACATACATCTGGAACCAAGTGTAGGGAATGAATGTTCAATAAAGATTATTTTAGTTTTCATTGGTATTTTATAGTGTTATGATCTTTCCACGGTTATATGATACGTTAGTTAGTTAAAATTAGGATAGTTTAGTCACAAATACATATTCCTAAATAAATAATAGAAAATTAACTATTCTCGCAATGGAAAAAAATACAACCAACCGTATTCATATTACTTTACATATTACACATGTATGGTCAAAAGTATCAAATATTTTACTCGCTAAGTTTTGAATACTTTAGTAACGACACACAGCGGTTCTTGAAAAAAGTTATAGAATTGGTTTTGAAAAATACATTAGTAATACAGGATTTACCGCCATCCAACTCCATATACACATAAATTCTAATATAATTTACGAATTTTTGAACACTCCTGTGGTTAATCTCATGTGTGTGCGTATTATTATTTTTACATCGTAATTTACGACTAAGTTGACAAAGTGCTTTTAAGAAACACTGCAATGTTCAACTCCCTGACAGAATCACATAATACATACGTAAGTTTGTAACTATATTTAATTGTATAGAGGTGCAGAATGAAACTAAAGCTCGATATTTCAATGCAATTTACGTATTTCAGTACATTTTACGTGCATCTACATCTGTTCACTATACAGTATCATCGAACATAATATATTTTTTAAAGTATAATATTGGCGGCTTTTATGTTGTTTTATAATGCGGAGGGTAAAGTAAATTTGAGAAGGCGATAATGTCACTGTAAAATTATATATGTTTCGTGAACATCTCACTGAACCTGTGCTGAGTTATTCACGTGGATGTGTAAAATGTAGTATAAATTGATAGGATTGGTTAATTTTCTTTTGTTAATTTGGTTTTTATACATACTAAGTGTGAAATAGGTCTAGAATGTAAAGAAAAAAGGATTATTATTTTTTTTGAGTTCCAGTAATTTTAAATCTACTAAGGATTTTAGGCAAACTTTAAAATGAAGAAACATATAATTATAGATAATTTCGAGTAAGTTTGATAATAGTTTTGAAGATAATATTAACAAATCTGAAATGAAATCTGAAACAAAAATGACACAACAGATAAAAAAGGCAATGGTCACATCTGGGACTCGAACTCAGAACCTCTCGGTCTATCCAAGACCTGCGCTCTCATTTTTTATCGGGAGCATACTTAATTGTAAGAACTGTTAATATCAAATTCAAATGATTCCCATACAGTTATTTATCTTCAATGACAAAAAATATGTACATATTATAATGCGGTTTATAAGCTTTACTAAGTTATTACTATAAAAAATTGACATATTATTTTAGATGTAAAAACCTTGTTTTTTGATCCAGGCTGTGATAATTTTTTGAAATAATTTCTATCTATGATATTAATAGTTATTATTTATTTCAGAGTGGTGGGCATGCAATTATAATGTTTGATTGCATAGTACTTAATGTGTTTTAAGGAGTTTTTATTGCGGTTTTAGTTTGCATTGGAGTGTAATTTTTGTGTTGGAAAAGGTGTAGTAATACAGATTTGGCATAAAGTTGTCTTATTTTCTTGACTTCGAGTGTTTTGAAAATTTCACTCGACCCTGTAAAACGGTACTTGAAGGGTGAGTTTAATTGTCGTCCTACGTATTTTTTTTATGGGTGTAATACTATGTTTGATGCACTTCCTCAAGCCAGTATGCCGCATGTGATAATGGTCCAAAGGATTGTTCACATGAAAATGTTTTTAATGGTCTTCATGAGGTACATAAATCATTTCAGTTAATTAGTGATGTAAGTTGTGTAGTTAGAGCATCGTAAGTTTGAATCAATTAGGACCCCGAGGTATTTAGTCTGTTTAACCCCTTTGATACGCTCGCATTGGCAAGTGGGTAAAGTTTGGACACAGTCATGCAGAAACGCTTCGTGGAGGTTGACCCTTTTATGTGATATTGTGTGTGTATTTATTTTCATGTTTGCAAAATTATCTCCAATTTTTCTTAATTTCACAAAAGTGTTTGTCGGCAAAATATAATCACAAGTATCTACTAACATTTTGAAAGAACTATTTTACATGTATAATAAATGGAAATGTAAACTTCTAGCAATTTAAACATTTACAAATACCATAATTTTGATTACAATACATCATCAAGAGCGAGTCATAAATTGGTAATATGTGACAAAATATTAATTTCGTCGACAAAATATTAAAACCGTTATTTAAAAAAAAATATATCTTAGAAGAAAAACATAATCGTTCACTTAGATTAAGGATTACAATATTATCACAATTATCGTATACAACGATAATTATAAGAGTGTAATTTCTTAAGGAAATATTATCACGACATTCGTGTGCATTACATGCATGACTATTATTATATTCTACCTTACAGGGATTACATAGAAATAGATTGTTTTGAAGATTTTCTTTAACTATCAGATAAAAATCATTATTTAAAAAAAAAAAGTAATACATTCTCTATCGTCATTCTGGAGGTGCGATCTATCAAAGTGTTAATTTCGGGTTTTATCATAGTACCACAGATATCGCCATTACATTATGTGCCAATATTATCGTTCACCTGGTTCACTATTTAAAAAAATGGTTCATTCCTTATATGTTCAGACAATATTTACAGTTGTCCTATTCTGGGATTGTTCGTTTAAATCCTCCATTTGAATATTTTCTGTATTGTGATTAATGACTTCTTCTGAAGTGAAGTTCTTGTGACAGCACTTAAAACTTTGAAGAGTTCTTCGAGCACATTCATCGCGGAATCGCTTGCTTGCTGTAAGGTAGATTACCGGATGCAGACTAATCCGTACTATAGCGATCCACAAACTGGCCAGGTAATTTAATATGGGATAACCTTCTAGTTCTATGAATAGCAAAAGAATCTGTGCGGTGAAAAATAATATGGTCATTTTGAATATGAGTAAATGTAAGTAGAAAACCTTCAGGTGCTTTTTTGTTTTACTTCTTTTCTTGAATTGGTCATCCTGTTTCATGTAAGAATAATAAGTATAAGTGGACATTAATAATGTGATACAAACTGGAATACAGATTAAAATAATTAAAGTTTTACTATTAGCTGGTTTATTACTATTGTCTCCACAAAATAGTATCCCGTCGGTTAGGGTTATTTTCGAAGAGATGGCATACGATATAGTCCAGATTGCCAGTGGGACTATTAGGCAGGATAAGGAGCTGTTGTCAAGAAGCAAAAACAGTTGTTTAAAAAATATTTCGTCTTTGCATAGTAACTGCATACTGTGTCCTGTCATTAACTGAAACAGTACAAAATAATATTATCTAAAAAATTCAAAATAAAATCTTGATAATATTATCTTATTACAAAGACAGTTCACACTACATTTAACTAATTCGACAGACTTAAACCGAATGTAGCCAGCACTGTATCCACATGATATCTAGCACGACAATGAACACACGCTACCATAAACAATCACTTCTCACTAATAGCCTGTCATAAGTTAAAAATCTGGAGTTTTCGGTTAGGTAACTACTAAATTAGGACTGAAATCAAAAACCGTATTATTTATTTAGTCCTGACTAACCGTCTCCAAGTTCAATCAATAATTTGGAATAAGAATTTCAACTGCAAGAATGAAGTAAGAAAAAAATGTTTGTGGGGAGTTTCTGTCTCAACCCACCATGTTTTTGTTATGAAAACAATGCCTGTTACATTCGGTTTGCTTATATGCATTATTAAGCTACAGATTTTTTTTTAAATGTACCTACATATCTACGATCTAAATTGAATGCTACAATATGAAACTTATGTACATTTTAAAAGCTAATGCTTTATTTTTACAATAAAGAGTCGCAAAATTTTTTCAATAATTTTGCAGTTACTCACAAGACTTTACAAAATATTCTATGGTTTTAACAAACAAAATTAACAACTTACAATAATAGTAAGTACAATTAAACTAAATTAAAAACGTATTCCACTTATTTATTTATCAGACCGAACCGGTTTAAAGTAACTATGTTCATCTTCAGACTGGTATATTTTTGCAGAAACTAAGGTGGGAAATTCCAAAAATAAACACATATATATATCAGTATCAACCTTTCACAATATAAAAAACTCCAGATAATATCATCTATTAAAAAGCAATCTAACTCATAATTTAAGAAAAAATTAAAAAATATATATTTTCAGGCTACGCAAGCCATTTGACGTTTGAGAAAATATGATAAATATTCGAAAATAAAAATCTCTATAAAATATTTTGGTAACACTTTGATGTTTATTTATAATTACTTCTTTAAAAAAATCGACAGCTTTAGTACATATGACTACCATTTATTAATTATTTTTTGTTATGATGCTAAAACACGTCCATCCGCAGCCCCAACCCATGCATCCGACGCACTATCATACATTAACAAGGCCAAAGAAAAAATAGTGTATTACATAGCACTTTTACGGATCATGCACTGAAACTAACAAAACAGCAGGTGGCTAAACTGCTCACGAGACTCTCCAACCTCTCTGATACCACGTTGGATGTTGGTGTCAAAGTTGGCATCCTCGGAGGAAAATGTTAAGTCATATAAACACATGATCTCATCTAAACTGTTACAATCATACTCTAAACAAGATTCTACAAATTCATCAATGTGTGAAGCTGCTGACGAGCTAGAGAAGAGGAAAAAGAGTTCGAAAAATGTGATAATATTCTTCTTTTTACAGAAAGCCCAGCCAGCGCCCAAGTCGATAAAATTACTGAAAATACTATGAGAATCTCAGCCACACGAGAAGCTCTAAATCCATCCATAACCGAAGCCAACATCACCACCTACCATTTGGAGCAAAACAACGGATAAACCCCGACTCCTAACAGTTATACTTGAAAATACCACCCAAGCAATCGACATACTGATAAAAAAGAACGGTATAACATTGGTATAAAAAAATATTCAGACCAAATTCTAGCACAATGAAACTATTTCACCAACCTAAAAATAACCCCAGAACAAAGAATTTGAGATGGAGAACCAGAGCTTACAATAAAATAGAAAGATAATAAACCTGTAAATAGTAAGTACAAACCCAACAAACTAAAACCCACTATACTTTCAGAATATCAGAGGCTGTCGCACCAAACTCATATATATTTCCTAACTGATACTTGGTTGGATCCGTCAATTAATACAGAGGAATTAGGCTTTATTTCCCACAACACCTACCGCTATGATAGAAGTACCAAAACTAGCACCAAATAAAGTGGTGGAGTTTTAATATCTGTCTCCAAATCAATAACTTCGTCCAGACTGAGATGCACTCACAAAAACATCGAACAGTTGTTTTTTCTAATCAAGACAAGTTTAGGTAAAGTTATTCTTGGATGTATATACATTCCACCTGGATCAGCTCAAAAATATATGAAAACCACATTGAAGACGTAGAAGCCCTTAAACTCAAATATCCTGAATTCAGACTGCTGCTAATCGGCGACTACAATATTCCAAACATAGACTGGCTCTCCCAAAGTAATTTAACTAATCATACTACTATCTCTGCCAATGCTCGTGAAATTATCAATATGTCAAACTTCTTAGGTCTTAAACAAATTAATAATGTATTGAATTTTAATCACCAATTATTAGACCTCGCATTTAGTAGCGATATTACGGTAAAACTGTATAAATCCATAGATCCTCTTCTCCCCATCGATTCTTACTATCTCCTCCCTTAGACATAACCATCACAAATGATCCTTGATTATTATAATTATCCTTATTGACCTTCACACATACTCCAATTCTGTTCCCAGACATTCAAATAACTTTTCCAAAGCAGATTATCCAGTGTTAATAAAATACCTAGAAAGTGCACATTGGTCTTTTCTAGACACAAACACTAAAGATAACCGTAATTTAGAATCATTTTATCAACACGGTATCGATAAATTTGTACCCTCAACTCAAATCATATTATCAAAGTTCCCCAAATTGTTTAATCACGAATTAAAACAACTAATAAAATATTTTAAGAATCAGGCACAAACATTATATGGACAGCAACTCCATCTAAGATTTTAATTTTTTCATAAATACGTAGTTAACTGTAAAACACTTTATTAAATATTATATCACCCATACATACTTAATATAGAAAAATCTATTCCTTCTGATATTAAACATTTTTTCATACACTAAGAAATACATTTTGAGAGAAAAAGTAGCAGTGATACTAAAGAAACTCGCAACGTTTTTGCCGATTTTTTCAAAATTGTTTGTGAAAACGAAATCCCTTATGATCAATTTCCACCCTTCTATCCTAAGGAATCTGTAAAAATTCCTCCTCTACACTTAAAATCTCCGATGTTATACGTAAAATGAATGCACTTGACATACAGAAAAAAGCGGGACCAGACAATGTTACTCCAGCGTTTCTAATTAACTGTATTTCAATATTAGCCAAGCCACTTTGAAAGATATTTAACCAATCACTAAACACTGGCTGCTTCCCAGGTCTATGGAAAAAAAGTTACTTGTTTCTTGTATTCAAAAAGGGCGATATTCATTATGTCACTAATTACCGACCCATTTGCATGCTTTATATAATCTATATAAAGTGTTTGAAAAACTTTTACTTGATAGAATCTCTGTTTTCATTTTGTACCTAATCAACACGGTTTTATGCCCGGCAGATCCATTGTGCCAAATCTCTCGTTATATGAACAAATAATATCTTAATCATTGAAGAAAATAATATTAACAAAACCTAAATGAAAGATGAATCCGGACAAAAAGACAGAAACTAAAAAGATTTCAGTCGCATCTGGGACGATAGATGACAATAGATGTCTCATATAAATAAAAAGTCGGATTTAAATCCGAGACACTGTTTAAGTTTGCAATTGAGTTCAGGTAGAACTTTGTAAACATGGTCTGAACTGGTCTCATTAGCTAAGTAGGTTGAGCGTTGCTCCGGATAGGCAGAGGACCTGGGTTCGTGTCCCAGATGCAACTGAAATCTTTTTAGTTTCTTTCCTTTTGTCCGGATTCATCTTTCATTTAGGTTATGTTAATATTATTTTCTTCAATGATTAAATATTACAATGAGGATTTTAAATCTCAATAAAAATAATTAATAATTAAAAATTAATATCTTCTTCACTTGAAGAAAAAACCCAAACCGATTCAATATATACAGGTTTATAAAAGCATTTGACACAGTAGACTGAGTAACCGGTCAGTGGCTGAGTTGGCATCGCATTTGGGTCTCACCCAGGTATCGTGAGTTCAATTCCTTGGCTGGCTAAATCCTCCATTACAACCCAAGAAACATATCCCGCTTACTGTGATGGTAGTAGGAGATTTTCAAATTATCTCAGGTTATTCGTAAAGAGGAAATATTCGTATTTCTTTAATAAAAAAACAATAAAAAAAACATAAAATTCTTCTTAACAAAAATTAGGTAAAGAGGGTATTTTATTAGATTTGATAGAGAGCTACCTTACCAACAGAATTTGAAAGTAACAACCATTCTAACCTGTCATATAAATTCGTGGCAATAAGTGGTGTACCGCAAGGTTCACATTTGAGCCCAATACTTTTTTTGACTGAAAATAAAACAATAACTTTGTTTATAACCACGAGATTTTATTAATTTTATAAAGACCGATCAATTTCGCTTAAAAGAAGAATCATCAGGGTACAAAATTAAACTGATCAAAAATACATAGTGTGTGTTTATATATACAAAATAAAATGAGAAAGAACATAACACAGAACAAAAAAAATGAGATGGCATGAAATAGAAATCTGACATGTACATAATGGAATACCAAAGAATTCCCGAACAGGTGATTATGGAATATTGGGAAATTTTACCAGATTATAGAAAATATACCTAATATTGGGCTATTGGACACATTAAGTTGATTATTAAAAATTTTGTTTTTGGTTTTAACTGCTTTCTTTATTTCGAGTGATTCTAAATTATTTAATCTGTTTCCATGGCCATTTTTATGAAGAATATTAGCACCGGTGCTTTGAATAAAGGTATGATCTTTATCGATTAGGTGATTGGAAAATTCCGAAGAGCCGTTATTATTTAAACATCTAAGATGTTCTTTAATTCTAATATTGATATTGCGTATTGTTTTGCCAATATAGAATGCTGAACAATCATTACAATCTAATTTATAGATTCCCGAGGGACTAAGTTTGTCGTCTTTATCTTTCGAGTTGATTAAAAATTTACCTAATTTATTATTTGTATAAAATGCAGGTCTTAATTCAGAAATAAGATTTTTTACACTGCAGGAAGATTTACCTGATGATGCTTGTGTTAAGCGATACCGGTAGGTCCTTATAAAATTAAATAAAATCTCGTGGTTATTAACAAAGTTATTGTTTTGTTTTCTTTAAATATGTCTAACCACAATGTGACTGCTTTCTATAAAAAAAAACTTTTTTTACTGTTTATTAATAAAGGTATACACTGCTGAGTTGGTATCGCGTCTGGGTCCCACCCAGGCGTCGTGAGTTCATCTTCTCGGCTGTTTAAGTCCACCATCACGGCAAAAGCAACGTCTTCTGCATACTGTGGTGGTAGTAGGAGATTTAAAAAATATATTGTCAGGTTATTCGTAACCCGGAAATATTTGTCTTTCTTCAAATATATATATACATGTTATCAATATCACCAAAACGCAAATAAAATCATTGGTTTTCCACTCCTGCCACAAAAATGTATAAATATTATAATTTTAAGCGAACATCTACCAGATTTAAGATGAACATAATTAAATTAAATTTAAAAATATACTTAGTATTCACCACTTTATACGTTGATATCTACATATTTCGAAAGCGATGCTTTCATCGTCAGGAATATATGAATACTATATTATATAATATATGAATTTTATATTAAATAATATATTTCCGACGATGAAAGCATCGCTTTCGAAACACGTAGATATCAATGTAAATTTATAAAGTGGTGAATACTAAGTATATATTTAAAAAAAAAATCATTTATTAATAATGGCGCTACAAAGTGAATACGAGTCGTTTGAAAAAATAAAAAATTAATAATATTTATTCTATTATTCTTTCAAAATATTGGTATTCGCTTTGTGGCGTCATTATTAATAAATGAATTAAAAATTACTTTGTAATCACCACTTTATTAATACATACTTTTCTACATGTTTCGAAAGCGAAGCTTTCCTCATCAGGGCAAACAGAATACTAAAAAATAACAATGTCAAATATAAAAAAAATGATAAACATACAACGTGGTAATGTAAGAATAGACAAATTATAAACATAGAACGTAGTAATGTAAGAATTGACAAATTATAAACATAAACGAAAATTGATTAAAGTAGGTTAGTAATAAATCAAAAATGTTAATAAAAAATATTATAATTGATTGTATAACAAATTTATATTAGAAAAAAACAAAAAAATATTTTTATTAATAATATTAATGTGAAAATAAATTCAAGTGATATATTATTAATTACATTTGATTGACTATTAAAACTTTTTCTAATTTCTATAATTTGTTAAATTGTAAACCGTTTGTATTTGGACGTAAAAATTTTAAACGTTTATTTATATCAAAAGAATTTACAAAAAAAAACACATAAATTTGTTGTAGACCACTTTTATTTTATTAAAACTCTACCGGTTTCGGAAGCACTCTTCCTTCATCAGGAGAATATTAAAACTAACTTATGATATAGAATATTGACAAGACTTATAAATTTTAGGTGTTGGAGTGGGGGGTACGCAAATGGATAGGCGTAATTGTAGGATTTCCGGGAAGAACAGAGCGATTTATTGGAAAAATATTAAGAATGGGACTAAAAGATAAGTTAATTTGGTTATTTAAAAAACTAGCATTATTATTCAGGGATTTTCTAATTTCGAGTGCTTCTAAGTTATCCAATTTTTTGCTTTTATTGTTACGGTGAAGAATTGTAACCCCTGTGTCCTTGTTAAAAGTGTGAAGAATTGTTTATTTTCAAAATATGGTTGGCAAATTCAGAATAATTATTATGTGTTTAATTAATTCCAATATTAAAATTTTTTGAAGTCTTTCCTATTTAAAAAATGTTGTAATTGTTACAAATTAATTCATATGCTCCCGATTTATTTAAAATTTACTTATTGATTTATTTTAAATTTCTTTATTATTTTTAGTATTCCGTATATCCTGATAAGGAAAGTTTCGCTTTAGAAACACGTTGATATGTATAAATTAATAAAGTGGTGATTACAAAGTGATTTTTGATTCGTTTATTAATAATTACTTTGTTCAAAACCACCGTATGCACAGTGTATACAGTGGTTTTAAATAAAGTAAATTATTATTAATTTAATAAATATGACTCCAAAAAGTTATTTAACATCATTTAAAGAAATAAATTAACATAATTGTTTCAAACCGGTTCGATCTGATAAATAAATAAGTGGAATAAAATTTTAAAATGGTTACATTATATTCATTACGTTAGAATTCCACCAAGCGCAGTACCAAAATATATAAATGTAACTTACCATTTGCAGGACGAAGGTTCCAATTCCTTCGCTTGATATTTGATAGAAGGCCAAAAGACACAGTTCGAATTTGTTGTATAGATTAAAATATATTAGCAAGTTCAGCATCACGCAGTGGGAGAATGTTATCAAAGCCTCCCACAGTAACATATTGATAACCAAGTTTTTATCTAAAAAAAAATTATGGTATTAATACTTGTATTATTATTAGGAATGTTGTGAGCACTTCAACAAATCAATAAAATCGGTTTAGTTAAATAAGTGCTTTATATAAGTGTGTGTGTGCATTATGCGTATATTATGTAAAGTAAAATGTAAAAAGATACTTTTCATTTTCTTTTCGTCAAATCAGTCGACATATTATGGTAATAACCCATTACTAAAATGGACAAATATGTGTTTTCGATTTTTATGGTATCGAGTTCAATGACATTGAAAATAATTTTAAACTTTCTGGCGCTTGTTTTTTTCATCAGACCGGACCGGTATCAAACAATTACGTTAATCTTCAGTCCGGGTACATATTTGGTTAACGTTATGGTAATTATACGTTTTTTGTACCAAAGGTGGATAGTAAATGATTTTATGTATTGTCATCTACCGCTGTCACAAAAATGTATGAATATCATAACTTTAAACAAAACTATGCAACTCTGAAAATGAACGTGTTTGCTAAAAACCGGACCAGTCTGGTAGAATAAGCAAGTCGAATAAAGTTTTAAATTACTTCAATTATACGCATTGTGATGGAAATACACGAAGAATAATTAACTTTTTCAAACATTGAAAAGTTTTGAGTCATGTTCCTCGCACGACACACTTTAGAAGAGTCAAATATTTTTAGATTCATTATATATATATTTTTTAAATACCTCTAGCGGTTATAAAAAAAAAGACCAAACAATGCCTTCGTGGAAATTAATATTTGAATCACTTTTTTTTTATTTTACAATAATGAATTTTTTCTCGATAATTTTACTTAAGACTATTGAGACACTTACACAAATTCCTCTATCCTTGCAACAGAGTCATTGGATATGTTGACTGGTTCGACTTTAGCATGTGTTTTTAATGTGAATCTTATTTAGTAATTAAAAATGTTCAGAAATACTTACATACTTGCTCGACCTCCGTTTTCCGGAGAAGATCTATCACAAGATAGGTCGCGTATGCAATGATAATTATAAATGCGCTTTCAACTCCTAACGAAATTGAGTACTTCGAAAATTGGTAAGTTTTTATTTCGTTCAATGACGTCATAATCTCAGCTGAAAAATAAGAAAAAACCACTGTCGTCCAAAAGAAATTCGTGCTTTATATTTATAATAAATTAATAAAATAGGAATCATTAATTCTATAAGATTTGAAGGGAGTCACTCTTTTATGTAGGTATTTTATAATACGTACCTAACAACTTAGATTGATCTAAATAAAAAACGCAATAACATAAATTATATGCGGAGTATATCGTAAGCCAACATCTTTAAAACCAGTAATTCTTAAGCTTATTTAGAGTAAAAAATGTAGATGATTTTGAACTCGGGTGATTTTTGATATGCTTTTGTGATTTTTTTTCGTATTGAAATAAAAAATAACATTTAATCATAATCATTTAATATTACATAGTAACTTAGTCGAGTGACCGCCAAACCTTCCGCTCCTGCCCTAAATTTCCAATGCCTTCAAATTTTTTTAATGTTTTTAGATGAGAAAAGATATATATGTAATATTAACTACCCCTTTACCCGATTTTTCAACAAAATATTTTTTTCTGTTGCGTTCGATAAACACTTATATTTTTAAAAAATTATTTTGTACCATAAATAACTTTATTGCAGAAGAACACCTTAAATATGAATTCTGTATTTAATATATTTACAGAAATATTGAAATAATCTTAGACATTTCATATCAGTTAACAGCATCGGCAATGGATGGTTAGCAAAATTCCTTCCTCAAAAACGTCAATATCATGAAAAATTTTTATGAATTAAAATAAAGCAATGAAGTAATAAATTATTGTTCATACTTACTTGTATTTTGTATAAGGGCCACTGTGTTCTCCATGTTGGAAACTGTTTTTTTTTTTAAAGTTTCTAGCGAATGTTCAGCAATAATCTTTCACCTAAAATCGACACAAAATAATCATATTCGTAATCAGTTTTATAAAGTTACATACAAATCTTTTAAAAAGTCTTGGTTGTTGTGAATTTCAACCAGATGTTGTAAGATTTTACCGTCATACGAAGATTTAGTAAACTAGTCACATAATGGCATTTTTTCACAATAACTTCGCACAAGAGGGCCTGAAGAAAATAATTTCCCTCAGGGTCTATATCATCTTTGAAGATGCTAAGTGGAGGGTATTTTTGGGGAGAGGAAGGAGTGAACATGGGTCGTTAAGAGACCCATGTTGTAGGAGAGATAAAATACAGAGGCCGACAAGTCATTTCACAGCCTGGATCAAGAACGAACCGTAAAAACGATTCATTCTTGTGTGACACATGATAACCGAGTACAAATATTGGGCGCACGTTTGGCGTATTTCCCGACTAAGCACCGGTGCCAAAGGGAACAATGACACTAGTTCCTAGGAGAATCTTCCATTGAAATAGCGGTAGAAAAAAGATATCATTCCAACCTGACCCCCGTCCTCAAAAGATTTCAATCCGTTTGTTAAGATAGGGGAATCTATCAAATGGACCGCCCGTTTCTGCATAGAGTCAAGGGTTTTTTTTTCAGATATTCTGGGACTCCAGACCAGAAGTGGGTACCAAATTCAACAGTGGAGCGCACTTACGATTTGTACAGGGACAGCAGATGTGTACTATTTGGGTTCTATACAGTACACCCAGCTTCTGAGAGGCTAACTTGACTCTGACTTCGATGGGCCCCCGTGCCTGAGCTACTCAGTTAAAGTTTATTTATTTATTAATTTCTATTTATTAACAGAAAGTTTTAATATTGTGAGCCATTATCGTGTAGAATGATTTCATAATATATATATATATGCATGTTATGGTTACACCTAGCATATCAATGGAAGGGGTGTTGGAAAGATTGCTTCCGATGAAGGAGACTAGATTGTCATTTCGAGCCCCTTTGAGCTTAATCCGACATGATTATTCTTTGAAACATTAAACTCGACAAGGTTATTCTTACCCCAAAATGATAATAACAAGTGGGTACCGATTAACGTTTGTCAATTTTTCGTTATTTTTTTGACTCAGAAAATGACTGATATCTTAATGTTGCGACATGCAAAGAAGATAATAACTGAAAATATATTTTTTTAATAAAGGTATCTACCAATATACGTGGGAAAGAGGAAATGAGAGGTCAATGATTGATTTTGTGGTAAATGACTCTAGGTTGAGCGCCATCACCGCAGACACAAGAGTTTTCATAGGGGCTGGGGTAGAAACCGATCATTTCTTGGTTGTGTCGAGAGTAAACCTCTTCCGCAGCTGGCGCTCTAAGGTGAAAACGGTAGTGATGAAAGTGAATGATAAGAAAATGAACGGTCTTAGCATACGAAACATAAAACTCCATAAATGTGAGCCTTTGTGAATCTGCTAGAGAGATATGTGGAATAAGTACGCAAGGTATGAAGAAAGGTGATGCATGGTGGGATGATCAGACTTAAGCACAGGTCTCAGAGAAGAAGAAAGCGTGGTTGTATCTGATAGCGAATGGCAGTGCTTCTAGCGAAGAGAGGGATAGAGGGAAAGAAGTTTACAAGGGATGCCGTAAAAGAATACATGCTGCAGTAAAAGAACGAAAGAAACGCCAAAAGAGGAAGAGGGGATCAAAATTATAAACCTCTTTCAAGAAAATAATAAACTGT